>JAJHUR010086364.1:0-12306 GCA_027495735.1 Lutjanus campechanus
AAGAGATATATGAAGTCTCGCGAGATCGACGCCATGTTTACATCCTACCGGCGACATGCTACAGCTGATATTTCTGCTAAAAACATGGTGTAAATGGCATCTTTTGTGGTTCATTTTTAATGTCGCGGCTCGCGGACACTTGTATTACACCACACAAGCAGGATGGAGACATTTTGTGTTTGTTTTGTGTTCTTTTTTAAACATTTTATCCATGGTCACCATTCACTGCCATTGTACTGGATGAGGCTGCTACCCTGTTTCTCCTAAAACTCCAGGATTGTTTAGTGAACTGAAGACCTTCATCCATCATCACATCAGCATAGTGGTGAGTACATACTGAGTGGATAATTATCTAAGAGTGGAATATCACTTTAATACCAGTGCTACAGGTCAGTATAGTGGTAAGTTCCATGTTAAATTCTGACTGGACACTGGTGACCACTCTCTCTCTCTCTCTCTCTCTCTCTCTCTCTCTCTCTCTCTCTCTCTCTCTCTCAGTGCCTTGCTCATCGTTGGGGTTTTGACCGACAACCTTCCACTCTCATCCTGATCCTGCTGCTCTGACTGCCAGACTAACAGCATCTGCTTACGGCTGGTTAGGGAGTGAATATCGTCAGGGGACTCTCACAAATATACTGTACAACAATACCCAGTCTCTCTCACTCTCTCTCTCTCTCTCTCTCTGTGTGTGTGTGTGCGTGCATGTGTGTGTCCGTGATCCCAGAGCAGTGATTGATCATTAATATTTGATTTCTTCAGGCTTGGTGGAGCCCCTCAGGAGAAAAACACATTGTTATTATTCACACACATTCACCTGTCTCACATACGTACACACACATGAACACATATGCCCTTAACCACACAACAGCACATGGATACATGAACTGTAAAATACTCATAGCACACACACACACACACACACACACACACACACACACACACACACACACACACACACACAGTCCAATTTGTCTCCTTGATGGTTGAGTTGTTTTGGACAAGGAGTCTCGAGGGACACCAATGTGTCCATGCTTGGACCATGTGCTTTGTTTGGTGTGTCAACCTATGTATATGTGTGTGTGTATGTGTGTGTGTGTGTGTGTGTGTGTGTGTGTGTGTGTGTACATGTGTGTGCATCAGCTGTTCACACTGATAATCAAAAAAAGAAAATATGAAATAGAGAAAAAGGTTACAACCTTTGTCTGAATGTGTGGACATGTGTGTGCGCACGTGTGTGTGTGTGTGTGTGTGTGTGTGTGTGTGTTGCAGCACATCAATGTTAACATTGGAAGAAAAAAAAAAGTCCTCCCAGGTGAATGTGTTTAGAACAAACTGCCCACAGCAGCTGTTAATTTTCGACAGAATATCCACTACAATAACACACACGGCTCCTCCCAGTCCAACAGCATCAATTATTGATGAATTTTACATATTCTTATTTATTTCTGCACTTTCTTTGCCTATATGGAGAAATGTGGGGAAAATAATACTCAGGACTTTTTTTCTATGCTCTCCAGGCAGATTTAGGCTGTACTGACTGTACAGGAAGCTGATCATAATCCTGTTTTGTCATATATCTGTCTATATATATATTTAAATTCTTGTCCTCTAGTAAAACTTGGCCACTTAATCTCAACTTATGCAAAGTTAGAAAATGTAATTGTGATTACGTTAATGACAAAGAAATGTGTCAGTCTCTGATATTTGACCACAATTAGCAATATTGCTGTCTGTGTAGAAAGGGACGGCTCATCTGTGTAGCCCCAGTTAAACCCCTTCAAGTAATTTAGTATTTTATTTTATTTTTAATTAAAGAAATATGTGAACGTTACAGTAATACCATGAACTTGGAAACAGGAACTGTTCTGGATACACAGACTAGGTACATTGGCCCCAAATGAGGACTTTGATATCCCACCATTTCTGTGAAAACACGCCGTCTAATATACCTTGTTACCCCTTATTGTTTCCCTGTAAACATGATATATAATATTGTTTCTTATTCCTATATTTTTGATTGCTGTGGAATGTTCTGTCTTGAACATCTGGTGTCTTTATTGATCTAGAATACCCTTTTCTATCTATCTTTTTCTGGTTGTATATACACATCTATATTTATTGTAGGTGTGTGTTACTCTAATTACTGGAGGATTTGCACTATGAATTTCTGCATGAGGTCATATTTAATGTAGAGCTCATATGATCTAATTCATTTTGTTCAAACTCTGATATTTAACTCTGGCTGAGATTTATATGGTATTATAAATCCTGGAGCCAGACGTGTGTAGAGTATTATGTTATACTACTTTTTTTTTTTAGCTTCAAAATAAAATAACCACATCAGTATGACTAGGCATTACAGTATAAAATCAAAGAGGGTTATGTTGTTGCAGTGTCCCTACAAATGCCCCCATACTGCAACACTTATGTAACATTAAAGGACATTTCAGTCATTCTTTCCCACCTCATGTCTGCAGCTCTGTGTAGGCTGCTGTGACCCAAATCTTTTATTTATGCTTCAAGTCCATTTTTCCAACAATACACGTGTAAATGCGAGGCCGGTGCCCAATAAAAAGGCACTGGATAAATAAATTAATATCCCTGGTTATCCCTCGTCAAATTAAAACACAGAAAAAGTCAACACTGCACTTGAAACAGAACAGAACAAAGCAATATTAATATTTAAAATGTTGTCAAATGTTCTTTTCATTTATGCCCTCAGCAATATTCACGGCCCATTCTTGCACATGTGTACCAAACCTGCACCACTGATATCACTGATGTGGACACTCCACACTCATTTAAATCTTGATTTGATTATTTTTGACTGGCAGATTCATTAATCCAAAAGATGGCCTATTCCAGTTATACTGTACAGTTACATTGCATGATGTAACTTGCATATGTTACGTTCTGTAATTAACACTCTGTAACTTATGCATATAAGGTAGGTAAGGCACGTAAGTTCAGTAACTTTAAAAATAAAATAAAGTTATATAGGTTAATTATGTGCATTTTCATCTTCAGTTTGTAATGTAGGTTAAATTATCGTGGTGTGTGTGTGTGTATTATTCAAGTTTGGGATGTAAGGGATTACATTTAACAGAATTATGTAATTAGGATACAAAAGAGATGGAACTCTATTTCACTATAGTTACAGAAAATAAGGAATTAATCACACTGCAGGTACATTTGGTAAAAAATGTGTCATAAGTCTCACAACACTCTGGTCTGGAGTGAATCCAGCTCGTCTTACAGTTTATCATCATGGTCTGTAGTGGAAAAAATGCTTCACTGGGTGGAAATTTCACCATTATTTTGTCTTTAATTCAGAAAAGGGGAACATCATCACAGCACAGTGACAGTTCTGCCTCCGGCTGAAACCACTGAGAGATATTGTGGTGGTGACACTGGTGACCAGGATGGTGTGTGGGTAAAAACAGAAGCCCCAGACCAGAAAATGTTTGGGTTTTTTTTTGTTTGTTTGTTTTTTGAAGTTTGAATGTGAAGTGTGAATAGCGGGACAGTTTACCCCATAATAAAAAATACATATTTTCCCTCTGGCCTGCAGTGCTGTTTATCCGTCTAGATTTTTTATTTTATTTTTATTTTTTTGTAGTTTTGGAGACATCAGCTGTAGAGATGTCTGCCGTCTCTCCAGCATAATGGGACTAAATGTCAGCGTGTGTGATGCTCAAAGCACCACAAAATACATTTGAAAAATTCAAAACTAGTTTGCAATTATACTGGAGAGAAGGCAGACATCTCAACGGCTGCTATCTACAAAAGTCTTCAGCTCACACCAAAACTATTTAAATGGATAAATACCATGACAAGCCTGGAGAAAAATATGATTTTTTTTTTTATTCTGGGGTGAACTGTCCCTTTAGAAAAATACATTTAAAAGCAGATGCTTATATTGTAATATAATAAACCATTTAAAAATCTACCACAAACATAAAACATTATATAGGCTGAACAATTTTGCCACATTTGGTATTGAAATAATCCAAAAGTAACGGAAAGTAATTAAATTTGGGTCACTGACAGTTGTATCAGAATACATTTTTATTAAAGAAACCCTCCCAGCCCTGGTATTATGAAATGTTGTGCACTGAGAGGCCTCATGTCAGGGGAGTGCAAACAGTATATCTGCCTATATTTTTCTCACTATTCACATCAAATCAATATTTAATCACAAATATATTAGACTATTTGTTAATGTTGCACCTCACTACAATGTACAGCATAAACAAGAGAAGTAAATGAAATGTTTTGTGTGTGTTCTTTAGAGTTTAAAACGGCATCAGTTGAAAATTGACACAAAAGCAGCACATTTCACACACAGCAGTGCCTGTTTGTGCACACAGGGTGCCTCCATGTGGTCTCCCTCATCCTGTGTACCATAGCTGTTCATTGTGTGCTCGTTGTAAAACCCTGTGAGTGCCCTGATAGGCTAATTATTCCCGTTAGTGCATTTAAAAAAAAAAAAATTATTTCCGTGCTTCATTTATGTGAGATTGGTCCTGATGCAGCACAGAAACTGCACAGTGTTGTGTTATGTTAAACTCTATATGTATCATAAATGCTGTGTGTGTGTGTGTGTGTGTGTGTGTGTGTGTGTGTGTGTGTGTGTGTGTGGTGGCAGTATAACAGGCTGGTTGGAGTCTTTCTCTGTATTATAAGATAAAACTGTGCAGACAGCACACAGTTCCACAGGCATTAATGGAGAAATATTTTATTATATATGTCAGGCAGTTCAAACTGTGTTCTGTCTTCAGACTTGTGCCGCTGCAGTTGATTGGCTGCTTTAGGACCTTCATGTTGCTGACAGGTTCACCTCACTGACAGTGTTTTAACTTCTTTAAAGTTAAAAGGTGTGACTTTAATTATCTGATCCATTAAAACCATCATTTAAATGTCTTTAAATGCCACTCGCCAGCCTTCCTGTAACACCTTCGACTCTAAATGACACACACAAAGACCACTTAGTCCACCACAGTGCGATGAATAGGCTTACACATCATTTTACTGTAGAATCTGATTGGTTTTAATAAGCTGAAAAGAGGGCAATTATTTTTTTCACATTCTGATTTAACATCATTTGTGTTGATAAAATTTGGTTACTGGTTTCTATTGTCTCATAAAATACATTTAATGCCCATAAATCCTTTCCATAAAGTTTGTTTATTTGCCATTACACAGTCTCTGGGAATAAAATGTTGTTTCTCACAGCCAGAGGTGCTGACACAAAACACAGAAAAAGTACAACAGACTATACACACACACACCCAACAAAAAGTACAACTACAAAGAAAGACAGAACCATAAAAGGCGCTGGACTTCTGCCATTTAAATTGTGTGTGCAAACTTGTATGTAAGTGTAGCAGGAGTGAGATTATAACATACTGTGTTCTAACACCATGAAAAATGGATAAAAATATAAATATTGCTAAATGAATTATAAAACCTATATGAGCAGTGTAACAGGAATTAAAAACTGTAAATAATGTTGTACAGATGAATGATAAAATGATAAAATGTATATGTAACAGTTATAATGGAAATATAGATTAAAAAAAAAAAAATGCTGAACAATAAACTGTAAGAGCTATAAGAAAATTGATAATACACCGTAAGTGCTGCCTAACTAGTGACGTCAGTGGTGATGATGGTGCATTTACATGACATAAAGAAAGTGCTTTGCTTTAGATACATGAAACAGATTTTACAGATGCACTGTCAGCACCTTGGGCAGATTTAGCAGTGGTTAGTGCTTTCTCCTCACAGAAACGAAGGTTGTGTGTTTGAATCCCAGCTGGGATATGGCTTTTCTATGTGGATTTTGCATGTTTTGTGAGTTTCCTCAGCTTTCCTCAACAATTCTCCAAGGTGCTGACTTACAGTAGAAATGGAGTTGGTCCCTGGTCCCTGCTGTACGCGAGCTGCAGCACTGCACTGCTACCCACAGCTGCAACCCACCCAAACCCCTAATAATAAGATGGGTTAAATGCAGAGACTGAATTTGACTGTATAATTGTATGATTGTGTGATCACAATAGCTCTGGCCTTTACCTTTGGGGGCCTATGAGGCAGTGGTTCCCAACCTTTTTTTTTTTTTCCTTGGAGGCCCCCCTACTTGTATCTTTAGGAAAGCTGAGCTCCCCCAGCCTGAACATAGATTTTGTATAAATTGCAGGGTTCATGAAGGTGCTGGAAATCCTTGAAAACCCTAGAATTTGAATGTAGTGTTTTAAGGTTTGAAAAGTGCTTGGATTTTGGATACAGAGCTTGGAATTGTAATTACATTACAGCCTGACTGAACTACTTACTGTACTTAGCTTTTTAGATAAAGACACTGAAAAAAGTCAGATATTTACTGAACCAGATTGTATAGGTACTTAATTATTAATCATTCATTAATAAGAAATTAACCAATTAAACAGGTATTAATTGATTATTAATCAAAAGTTTTTGAAATGGCATTAATTGTGACATTGTTTTGTCTGGTGGAGCCATGAATGAATTAATTCATTATAAACAAGACAAGAGAATAAAACAAGAAAAAGAGAAAAAAGTGATACAAATTAAATAAAAACATGTGTAATTAATCATTAATGATTCATCAATTAATCAGTTGTCAGCCTTTTCAAGTATCAGTTAAGGAAAACGCATAAAATGCGTAACCCTTAACACTAGAACCACCGTGAGGTCATTTTGACCTCTCTCGTCTATTAAAATGCATGTAACTCTGTTTGAATAAAAACCCCATGTCTCCCAGTCACTGACTTTTCCTAAAAGTGTGTTATACATCATCTTATGCATTTTGGGGATTCTGGAATAAAAGAGAGAGAAAAAAAGAGTGATTATACCTAGAACCGCCATGAGGTCATTTTGACCTCCATTACTCCGAATGCAAAAATGGTAAATAGACTGTATTTATAAAGCCATATACATTATATATCAGACACACAGCTCAAAACACTTTACAGTAATGCCTGACATTCCCCCATTCATAAACACACACTTTCCAAAAAATAAAAACAGGTGTTGCCAGGCAACCAAGATACAAAACGAGTTCAAGAACACTTCAATACATTTGCAGGGAGGAGCCAGTCTGGACCAATACAATAATGCAAACACAGGCATAGGGCCCTCTATATCCCTTGTTCAATCCTTGAATGAATAATAAGAGTACATAGGATGAACTGAGGAGTCTCATGAAGAGGCTATTGTGTAATCTAACAGTGGATACTTCTGTATCTCTTGCAAGACAGTGGCGGGGTGAACAGGTTGTGGCTGGTTTTCTTTTAGTATCCTTCACTTCCCCCCTTTTTTAGCACTGCTGGGGTAGCTTTGCCCCACTTTTCAACTGTCTGTACATCACACCAAACCATTTTTAGAATACTGTCTTCCTAAATCATTTGTGCAGATGATGAAATAGTCAAAGTCAGTGTTGTCAGATTGGACAGTTTTCCTCATGGCATGGGTTGCATTGTGTCGACTGAAATGGATTTGGGCAGGTGGGCAGAATTTTGGCTGGTTTACCATGAGCTGGGCTTTTTTTTTCTTTTCTTTTTTTTTTAAATACAGCATATAAATATCTTGATGAACTTCTTTAAACCTCTTGCAACATTACAACCACATTTTTGGGGGGCTTTTTTGACAGCATGGGATTGTGTGTACTTCTCTTTCTCCCTTTTCATACACTTTAATTTGGCATTTGGCATTTTTGTTATTTGAGCTATCCCTTCATTTTTTCTTTATTTTTAAGGCTGACAGCAGAAAAGTAAACTAGTTTTATAGTTGCATTGTGTAATGTAACATCCTATCTGTGTTCTATTCCACTTCTGAACACTTGTTTTAATATCATGTCATATTGAAAAATTGTTATGAACCACAATACTATTGCTATTGTTTATGAATTCATTTACATCATTTATCATAGATAAAATTTGGTTGGTTTTCATAAATTTAGCTGGGTTTTGAGCAGCTATTGGGCTGGAAAACATCAAACCGATCTGGCAACACCGGTGCAAGTAACTGAGACGGTTAAGAATTAAGCACTGTGATGCCATTTTAGAATATGGATTTTTAGCAAGACATAATTTATTTGCGAAAAGTAAAAAACAACAACAAATAAACAAACCAAAAAAATGTTCTTATGTTTATGAGGTATTTATGGGGCCCCTGGTGACTTAGGGCATAAGGTAATTGCCAACCTTTGCCTAATTGCCTGAGCAGCACACTTTAAACTAAAGATGAAACATCTGGAATTGAATGATGAATGAGCTACAGACGGCTTCATTCCCTATTAACCTCCATCAAAGTAGAGCATAACCACATGTGTAGTGCTGCTGGCGAACACTGAATTGACATGACTTTTTTTCTCAAAGTGAGGAAATAGAATAGGCAGTTTGTATTATCCATGGCATAATTGCACTCGCTGACTGCCGCGCTCAATGTGATGAAACTATTCATAAAGTCAGTCTCACATTTGATCATGTGCTCAGTTGACCATAGTTGACTAATGTACATAAACTTGAGGATCAAATGACCTGAAACAAGCTACAATTTAAAGATCTTGTAAAGCAACAATAAATGTGAGTTCTGAGTTTGTCACGCCACAGAAACGTGTCATTAACCACCCAGCTGAATGGAAATGATTAAAAAGACCATTAAGTATTTAAAATTACATCTCAAAATCGTGACAATAAGAACAGTTTTCTCTGAAACGCTGGTGGCCTGTCCGCCCCACTGTCTCAGTGTGAAACACCACTACAGCCAGAAAATGACCTGAAACATGGACGCTCCATCTAGCAGCTTTATTGGACATGTCCAGATATGTTTGAGCCACCAGAGCCAGAGGACGGTGACAGGATGGTAGTTTTTTTTTCTTCTGTTGTTGGAACTGAAGTGAGCTGAAGTGAACTGCTGGGTTGATTTTGACTGAGAGAGTCAATGAGGTTTGTAACCAGTGGCGGCTGGTCAATAGAGGGCGCTAGGGCGCCGCCCCACCTCTTCCCCCCTTAAACATCAGTGAAGAAGGCTTAATTACTTTGAAATCAATGAGCAATAACATTATTGTGTAGTTAGTGAGTAAAATGTATAATCTGCACTAAAATGTGTTTAAAATGTTTTACGATGTCCAAAGTTATGGATAGGTGTTTCTGGCTTGGGGCGCTATTTTTTTGCCCATTCACTCTCGCTATAAGTTGTACATGTGCAGTTCGATCCTCTCAATACAAGAGTTAGGAGGGCGCACAGAAGCTGCGCCCTCAGCATTCATCTAAATGCTGCTGCTCTACACATCGTCAACCTCTGGGTGGCAGCAGCGAGCGACTCACTCGATCTACAGCTGATAATTAATACAGCAGAGTGAGACGTGTTGATAGTTGGAGGAGTGCATTAGCTGCTAGAATGGAGTTATAAAATCTGTGAAGTCACCATAAACAACATGTTTTGAGAGGAGAATGTTACGAGAGAGGGTGAGAGTTAACGTTAAAGAACAAAGTGACAGTGAAACGCAGTCTCACAGTGGGATCAGGTGATCTTCAGACAGGTGAGCTGTGATGGATAAAGTATTCAGTATACTTCACTACGAGTAAAAGTCCTGCATTCAAAACCTTACTTGAGTAAAAGTATGTAAAATTATCAGCTGTTATCAATATGAAAAGTAAAAGTAACTATGGTGCAGTAAAATGCTGCTTGTCAGTAACTAGTAACTGTACCTGTCAGGCAAATAGTGAACTAAAAAAGTTGAGTAGAACTATAAAGTAACATACTAATTTGAAATTGGACTTAAGTACAGCACTTGAGTAAGTGTACCCCCTCTGGAGATGACAGAAGCTGAATATGTGGTTTTTGATCTTTTACAAACTTTTAAATAGTTGTTGTTTTGTGCAGAAAAGAGGGCGACACACCTTAAAGTAGGAACTTTAACTTCTCAAAGACATTTAACCACAAAGTTAAAAGTTAAATTTACATCTCTCAGGGAGAATTTATATACATAAAGTAAAATTTAAGCCACAAGATGGTAATTACTAATTCATTTATTTATTTTTTCTCAAATTTTGTTATTTTCTAATAGGTTTTAGTGTGTTCATAATTTTCGTCCATCGTCTAAAGGTTTGTGGTATCAGATTTCTTTCACACGTATTGAGGTACTTTTTGCTGACTTTAGTTTTTCAGCATAAATTGTAAAATGAAATATGATTATTATAAAGGACTTGCACTAATTGAAGTACCTTAACTTACCTTAACTAAACAGGTTCCATTAGACTAAAAATGTTCATTTAGTTCAGCAAATACAAATAAAGGCCCTTTTCGTATATTAAAATACACTGGTGCGCTACCCTAAGACATCTGTCTGAAAAAAATTCACCAGCCGCCACTGTTCATAACTGACCATCGGTCATTGTGTTGGTTTGTGGACCTTATTTATAGTGCTGGGGGACCATGGCTCTGGCATGTCACCAAGCCATATTTCAATTCCACAATTCAGAACTATATAGTTTTCAGTCTTTTCACATGTTCGCAACTATTTTCTAACATGTGTAATGTGCTCAGAAGAAAAACTCCTCTGTGAAAGTAAGCATGCCTGCTTATGTGGCTCATAGGTGTGCTCTGGAAGTTAAACAAATTGCACTCCACCTGCGAGCATAACACAAAAGGTTTTTTCCAACACAACCAAAAAAGTTTCCTCCTCCAGCCTGCTTTGAAACCAGTTCACACTGGTCAAAATGTTGAGCGACATCCAAGTTCACTCTGAGAACTTAGATAAAGTTGGTTGGGGTTCTCAAACACCCTGCAGGGCCTTCTGTTAGCAAAGTCTTTTTACAGAGGCATGGAGGTCAGGCCAAGGTCAGACTAATGAGACACTGGCGTACATGACCCTGACTTCTGAAAGTCATCAAAAACAAGTTGAAGAGAAGAAGTCAAAGACAGAGAGTGTGTGGGAGAGGGACTTTGCAGAGAACACACGTAATTGGCGTATATGGATATTCTCTTCCATATGGGCTCACAGTACAAAGCTCAATCTTTAAGGTGAAGCCAAGTGACCTGAGGAATGTGACTCTGTAACCCAGCAGCCTATTTTAGGTTCATACCTCGCTACAAAGATGGGTTTATTCTAGCTGCCATTTTATTGAGTGCCAGCACCCGTCTAGGACCAGACTTGTGAAAGTCAGCAGCCTTCTCTCACCATCTCATTATAAGGTCTGGCATGTCCTGACAAGGAAAAGGAGCGCACACTCACACATGGTGGCAGAGCAGGTGCAAACTTGCAGAACTCTTTGTCAGGTGATAATGTCCAAGTCAGGAGTCCCCAGTCCAAGTCATTAAAACACACATAAGTCTCTGGCTATCTGAGTTACAATGTGTAAAATGATGCTATGTTTTACTATTATAGTAAAAAGTACAAGTATTGTTACATCACTGAAATATTACTCAATTAAAAATAAACGTTCTGGGTAAAAGTACAAAAGTCTTCTCAAGAACTGCTCAGAGTATTAGTTACTGTTTAGTCATTGATGTTTACTGAATTATCAATAAAATTGAAAGAGGTTTCTGTTTGTCCGAATCTTCAGTATCTTTACAGTATCTATACAGGCGAAAGGCTGTAGACATCATTATACTTTATATCATTGGTTCCCAACCTGGGGCTCCCGACCACCACTAGGGGTCTCCAAAGCGTCACAGGGGGGTCGTAAGATCTCCTTGATTTAAAGGTGTAGTTAGCGATGTGGGAGAAAACGAGTAAAGAGGTTGTTGATATTTGAAAGGTAAACGAATACAGACCCACCCCTCCCTTCATACTCCACCCCGAGCTCTACCCCAGAAGTTCATGGATGCGCATTGTCATGGAAACGACCGTAGAAACCAAAGCAGCAGTAAAGCAGCTGAAATAGCCGAGTTGTGAGTTAGCATACTGCTAAGCTGCAAAGCTAAGGTTAGCTGACCCGTCAGACAACTGTACCCACAACTTGACTGCTATTATAAATAGATAACATCATAACAACAGTACATTTTGGCAGATTAGATGATATGATGAATGCCTGATGGCTGTTACGTTACTGTTATGTGAAGCACCGCAAAGATAATGTTGCTCACCTGTCCAGCAGAAAGACGGCGACCTCCGCCGTACGTTTTTAATCCGTTTTATTCTGTTTTTTTTTTTAATTTATGTTCCTCCAACCGTTTTCTCTTGGGCTGCACCTGATATACCGTGTCTCTCTCTTACTCCAACTGCGCACGCTACGTGACCTACTACTCCCCCTCCCCCCTGTGTCTGATCTGTGCACGAGC
>JAJHUR010086367.1:0-13906 GCA_027495735.1 Lutjanus campechanus
CTCTCCCTCCGCTGCTTTTGGACATGATGGTGCTAATTACCCACAATGCCGTCTGGCTGGCTCTCAGTGTGTGTGTGTGTGTGTGTGTCTTTTGGAGAGTCGTTCTCCAAAATCAGCAGCTGATGACAGAGAAGCTGTTGGTTAATTCAAGACCTCCTCTTCAATCTTTTCTCTCCCGTCTCGTTTTTTGTCTTTTTTTACTCTTCTTGTCATTTTTTTCTTCTTATTGTTTCTTTTTTTCTTCTTCTTCTTCTCTCTCTCTGTTTTTCTTTTTCTTTTTGTTCTCTTCTCTACTTCTTTTTTTGTAACCTTCATCTTTGCTCCTCATTTTTCTTTTTCTTTTCTTCCACATTTGTCTCGTTTTTCATTTCTATGATCCTTTTGTATTTTTTTTTACTTTTTTCTGTCGTCTTGTTATTCTTGTTTTTTTTCTCTCCTCCTTTTTTTTTTGCTCCTGGTCATCTTTTCTTTTCTCTTCTGCTCTTTCATGTAGTTTGTGTCTTTAATTCACGTCTTTTCCTCTTTCCTACTTTATTTTTTCTTTTCTTTTCTCTTTTACTTTTTTCTCTATTTTTCCGTCACTTTTCTGTTCTCACAGAGATCATCAGCACGAACACATCACAAAGAATCTTGTCACAACAAGAGAACAAATAACTGTTCTCCGATTGTACATTAGATCAAATGCAAAACACTGGGATGTAAAATGTTCGCTCTGAGAAATAAAGGTGCTTCGGTTCCTCCCCGTTGGAGAACCCTTTATTGTTCCTGTTAGAGCCTTTCATAAAGGTTCCACTTACAGAAGCCTTTCAGAGAGTTCTACCTAGAACCCAACAGAAAAAAGTTACACTTTAACCCATCTGTGAAAGGTTCCATTCAAAACCCACCTGTGGGAGGTTCTACAGAGAACTCTTCTACAGGATAATGCTTCCACCCAGAACCCTCTGTGGGGGTTCTATCCAGAACCCCTCCACCTTATAAGGGCACAAACAAGAACCCACTCAGGGGGTTCTACAGAGAACTCTTCTACAGGATAATGCTTCCACCCAGAACCCTCTGTGGGGGTTCTATCCAGAACCCCTCCACCTTATAAGGGCACAAACAAGAACCCACTCAGGGGGTTCTACAGAGAACTCTTCTACAGGATAATGCTTCCACCCAGAACCCTCTGTGGGGGTTCTATCCAGAACCCCTCCACCTTATAAGGGCACAAACAAGAACCCACTCAGGGGGTTCTACAGAGAACTCTTCTACAGGATAATGCTTCCACCCAGAACCCTCTGTGGGGGTTCTATCCAGAACCCCTCCACCTTATAAGGGCACAAACAAGAACCCACTCAGGGGGTTCTACAGAGAACTCTTCTACAGGATAATGCTTCCACCCAGAACCCTCTGTGGGGGTTCTATCCAGAACCCCTCCACCTTATAAGGGCACAAACAAGAACCCACTCAGGGGGTTCTACAGAGAACTCTTCTACAGGATAATGCTTCCACCCAGAACCCTCTGTGGGGGTTCTATCCAGAACCCCTCCACCTTATAAGGGCACAAACAAGAACCCACTCAGGGGGTTCTACGGAGAACTCTTTATATTCTACGGGTTTTATCAAGAATCCACCAAGGGGGGTTCCACTGAGAACTTAATTGTGTTCCAATGGTTGTATCTAGAATAAAACTGGTTATTCCAAGAATAACATACTGAGGGTTTCTAAATAGAACCATTTATAGTCCATGAGTTTGGTCTATAACACACTGAGGGAGTTCTACAGAGAACCTTTTTATGTTCCAGCAGTTTTATTTATAATACACTCAGGGGTTCTACCAAGAACTTTTCCATATTTCAAGGGTTTCATTTTTAAAAAGATATATTTATTTGAAATAGTGCTCCTCTCTGTGTTCTCCACCTCTGTTCTCTTCTTTTTGTTTTAATCTTGGTTCTCCGCCCTCGTCTTCTCTCTGCCTCGTCGTTGGTTCTCCTGTCCTCCACCTCCCCGTCTCCTCCACCTTGTTGTTGGTTCTCCTCTCCTCCACCTCCTTCTCTCCCCTCCGCTCTGAAACATTTATCACTCCATTTATCCAAACACACTTCCACTCATCCTGATCAGCTGGATGTTTCCCGAATCTTTCTGAGCCCCCTGATTGGCCGACAGCAGCGAGCCACAGGTGTCCGAGTCCTCTCCGTCCATGTCCTCCTGATTTCTGATTTCCCCCGGGAACCTGTGTGTGTTTGTGTGTGTGTGTGTGTGTGTGTGTGTGTGTGTGTGTGTGTAATTAAAGCTGTGGTTGAGTCCTGCAACTTCAGCCAGCAGGAAGAACAGGAGAGATCTGATCCTGACTCAGACTGAACCAGGACTGGACTAAGACGGGACTAAAACTGGACTCAGACTGGGGGGTTCTACATGAAATCATTTTATATTCCAAAGGTTTTGTTCAGAACACACTCAGGGGGCTCTACCAAGAACCTTTTTAGGCAGCGTTAGCAGTTGTTCTGTGTAGCTAACATTAGCATTTAGTCTGTGTAGCTAACGGTGGCAGTTGTTCTGTGTAGCTAACATTAGCATTTAGTCTGTGTAGCTAACGGTGGCAGTTGTTCTGTGTAGCTAACATTAGCGAGTGGTCTTACCTGTGAATGTTTCTTTAAATGGGATGTTCAGAGAAGATCGTGGTGAAGTTTCCACCTGGTGAAGATTTTTTGTTAAGAGATATTGAATTTGGTACCAGTCAGATGAGCTGATTTCACTGAAACCAGAGTGGTGTGGAGACCTGTGAAAATGATCCCACTGCTCCACAGTGTTGTGTGTGCACGTGTTGATTCCAGTGTTGGGCAGTAGCGGCGTTACAAGTAGCAGCGTTACTAGTTTAACTACATTTCTTAGTAATGTGGTCGTAACGTCGCTGTTTTCTGCATCAAATAGCTTTTCAGTAGTGAAGCTACTTTAGTGATGAAATAACGCGATACTGTGTTGACTAGCCGCTAGTTCCAAACTCCGCCCACTGCACTTTTTCTTCTTCTTCTTCTTCTTCTTCTTCTTCTTCTTCTAGGATTCCGGGCCCACTGCACTGTTTCGAAGCATTGCCCATCCTTTCCAGAGAATTTATTTTAAATGGCAGACAGCCATTATTATTATTATTATTATTATTATTATTATTATTATTATTATTATTACTACCACCAACATTGTCGTGTATGGTCATAGTAGTCATATACAGCATGCTTAAGTATTTAGTACCTCTTTAAAAGGTAAAGGACACATTTCATGTACATAAGATGTGTGATTATAAATAATGTTAATGAGATTACTCCATAATATACTCCCCTTCAAGAAAAAAATAACTTTTTAATTAAAACAAACAAACAAACAAAAAAAAAACAAGCCTCTAACCCAAAAATGGGTTAGTCTCTGAAAAACAACCCAAAAATGGTGCATAACCTTGAAAACCCAGAAACTGGGTTAAAATAACAGCCCTATAACCCAGAAAATGGGTTACTCTTTATAAAAATAACCCAAAAATTTAACTCAACACTAGCAACACACAAATTGGGTTACCAAAATAACTCAACATTTTTTAGTGTGTAGTGAAGCTACTTTAGTGATCAAATAACGCGGTAGCGCCCACAGATGCTACATTTTCCCAGGCATTTCTAAACCTTAAATGCATCTCTTCCACGTGATGTCACGTACCTGTCCTCCAGCTGATGCCCCGCCCACGAATCGTGTGATGCAGCGGGGCGGGATGGAAAGCGCGCAGCAGGAGACAGTGACAGAGGAGGGGGCAGAGATGTGTAGGCCTACATCTCCATGGACATACTTTAACAAGTCCTCAGAGAACAGTTACTGTTTACTGTGAAACCCCAAAGGGAAGCTCCTGTCAACATCCAAGACGTCCAACACAAGTTTAAGGACATATTCAGGTATTTCCCGAAGTTAACACAACAATCGCCAGCTAAGCTAATCATCACAACTCAGTCAGCAAACACCAACAGATAACATGGCGCTAGCTAACAACATGTCCTTTGGCAGCAAAAGAATAAAACTGTGCGTGTGTGTGAAGGGAGTTTAGGCAGGAAGAGGAAGGAAGAATGAGAAGACAGGAGAAGCTCAAAAGTATAACTCTGGGTTATGTTGCTCAGAATTATTTGTGCAGGTTATTTATTTATTTATTCTACAAAACCAAATTGTTGTGGTCAGTTTAAATAAATAATTTGATAGTTGTGTAGATGGCTCCTAGTACAGAAGCGGGCTAATAGAGAACTAGAGAACAGTGTCTCACAGTTTTATTGATCACTAGATAGCAATGACTTGGAATGAAGCTGATGTAAAAATAGCTTTGATGTAGTTAAGCTACTTTTGTCATTTTATTGTAGCTTAGCTTGCTACATTTCTCCGGTCGGTAGCTTCAGTGTAGTGAAGCTTCATTTAATGTAGAATAACTTGTAGCTTAGCTCACTACATTTTCCAAGTAGCTTCCCCAACACTGGTTGATTCATATAGCCCCAAAACAAACAGCTGTAAATGTTTCTTACTGTGTATTGTATTTATCATCAGGTCTGACACAATGTTCCTGGTGTGTTCTGTACTGTCTATATGTGGCTGTGTTCTGTGAAAACTAACAGAGTCACTCCTGCTCTGAATTCTAATGGCACAACACCTGGACTCCATCTGTTGCCACGGAAACGACATAAACTATGAGAGGAAACAGGGACACGACCTGTAACATTTTTAGCTGCTTTTAGTTCCCCACTGAGTCAAACTGAGGCTTTTAATAAGTCGTGTTTTCAGTTCACAGCTTCCAGAGGCAGCGAAGGCCCTGAAACAGCTGAGTAACTGCTGCAGACATTTACATTTGACTGTAGGCCTACATCAGGTTTACAGTTTACTTTACATCAGGTTTACATTTTACTGTACATCAAGTTTACATTTTACTGTACATCAAGTTTACATTTGACTTTACATCAAGTTTACATTTGACTTTACATCAAGTTTACATTTTACTTTACATCAAGTTTACATTTGACTTTACATCAAGTTTACATTTTACTTTACATCAAGTTTACATTTGACTGTACATCAAGTTTACATTTTACTGTACGTCAAGTTTTACTGCACATCAAGTTTACATGTTACTTTACATCAAGTTTTACTGCACATCAAGTTTACATTTTACTTTACATCAAGTTTTACTGCACATCAAGTTTACATGTTACTTTACATCAAGTTTACATTTTACTTTACTTTACTTTACTTTTTTCAATATAAAAAGATTCTCAGTAGAAATTCCTCAGCGTGTGTCTCTGGGTCAAACCCCCAGAGAGGGTTCTGGGTAGAATCATTACACAACAGAACGGTTTTCTGAACCTCTCATAGGAGGTTCTGGGTGGAACCTTTTACAGATGGTTCTAGGTTTAACCCTTATGATGGCTTCTAGGCAGAACTCTGAAATGGTTCCAAGTTAAACCTTTACAAAATGTTCTAACAGGAAATAAAAAGGGTTCTTCTATGCAGACAAGCCAAAGAACCCTTTATGGTTCTAGTTATCATTATTATCATCATCATATTTATTTCTTAGAAAACAGAAGAATCTGTGAAGTGATCGTCTGTCAGGTCACCTCCTGACCTGAGCTGAGCTGACCTGACCTGAGCTGAGGACACTGGGAAAAATTAGCTCATAATCACATTTTAAATAGGATTTTCTAATTTTGTTTTAAGTTAAAGGGGAAAAAACAAACCAAAAACAAGCTATAATGACATAAAATGTACAAATGTGGCTTTAATCATCATACATCCTGAAGTGTTGTCCTTTGAGGATGACAAAGTAAAAAAAATACATATCCTTTCCTCCTGAAACGGTTCCTTTTATGCATCTTCATTCATGTATTCATGAGTATTTTTGTGGGGATTTTCACCTGTTTTAGACAGCTGACGGTGAAGAGGCAGACAGGGAACGAGGGGAGAAAGAAAAGGGGTCTGATGTGTAAAAAATCTACCCAGAAACGGACTGACTGGCCATCTGGCAGGGTGGACGTACGCCAGAAGGTTTGCCTGAGCTATGGGCCGCTCAAAAGTAAAAAAAACAAAAAGATGAATGTGTGATTGAAAACATAACATTAAAAAAACTCCTTCATAATTTTATCTTCAATAATTTCATTTTGGAATCATTTATTTTGGCCCAAACACTTCGAATCAGTTTTTCAAAAGCCTGAAACACGACTGCACATGAGAGGATTCAACTTTATCTGCTGCTAACGTTAGCATGTCCAGCTAACTAGCTTACTAGCTGCTGTAACGTTACCTCCAGACTTGGAACCCTTTCAGAGAGTTCTACCTAGAACCCAACATAAAGGGTAATACCTAGAACCATCTGTGAACTCAGAACAAGGGTTTAGAACTAGAACTAGAACTCACCCAGATGATTCTACAGAGAACCTTTCTAATTTTAATAATTTTATTTAGAACCCACCAAGGACATTTATCAAGAACCTTTTTATCTTCCAGGGTTTTATCAAGAACATACTCAGGGGGTCCCACAAGAACCTTTTTAATATTTCAAGGGTTGTATCTAGAGTTCCACAGAGAACCTTTTTATGTTTGAAGGTATTTATCTAGAACCCACCACACAGGTTCTACAAAGAAACTTTGTAATTCCAAGCGTTTTATGTAGAACCCACCAAGTGTTTACCGAGAATCTTTTTATATTCCAAGGGTTTTATCTAGAACACACTCAGCGGGTCCCACGAGAACTTTTTTAAATATTTCAGGGTATTTATCTAGAACACACTCAGGGGTTTATACAGACAATCTTTTTAATTTGAATCATTTTATTTAGAACCCACCCAGGGGAGTTCTACCGAGAACCACCTGCAACATTAAAGTGATCTACATAATTATAATCCAGTAATATAAATATATATTAACGAGTACTTTTCTTTATTTTGATGCTGATACTTTTGTCGTTTTACTGAGTAAAATTTGAAAGCAGGACTTTTACTCTTGAGATATTTTTTATTTAAATAAAAGATCTTCGTCCACCTCTTTATATTATTTTCCCTCATCTCTTAAACACACGCAGCACAGAAACATAAGACCAAGTATATCAATTTTAATGTGATAATCTTTTCCACTGTTGAAACTTCCTTTCTTTATGAGCACATTAACACACACACACACACACAGTGATGCATGCTAACAGCGTGCACACATGCAGACACACACAAGGACACATAGCTTTCTATTTCTGTCTGAATCTCTTATTTCACTCTGTTGTTCTCTGTTTATAATTTCAGCTGCATACGTTCATCATCATCTTATAAATGTTTCTTACTTCAGGAGGATTTTGTTGAAAATAATTCCTGTCATATACTTTGATATGTATATTTTTTTTGGACTGAGTGATGACAGGTTTGACATAATGTACCTGATGTGTTCACTGTCACTGTGAGACAGTTTGAATTTCAGGTTTTTGAGCGAAATAGGAAATGTGTGAAAAGTGACAAATATCTGGAAACAACTGCCCGTTTCTCAGCTTTCTCTCTCCGACACATCAGCCTGAACATGTTTACTCAGATGTTTGATTTGGAGCCCTGCAGTTTTACAGCTCTGGTTAGAAAAAAATACAAAAAAAAAAAGACTTTTAATATGTGCATGAAAAAAACAACATTTTTATGCTTGTTTCACGTAGATTTACAGAATCCAACATCTTTCCATTAACATGCAAGACTCCACTTTGCTGTCAGACGGCCTTTTTTATGGGGAAACACTGTTATATAAGCCAAATATCACTCTCTCCAAACCAACCAAACTCCATTGGAAAAATAGGTAATTTTACCTCACAGAACACAGGAGTTGCTGTTCTACTGCTGCCTCGATCTGTCAGTTTGTTTGTGTTATTATGTGACTTTGGTGTTTTAAAGGGTTAGTTCAGATTCACTGAAATATTCAGGATACTCAGACAATCCCACAAGCAACCTCATCAATCAAGGCAGCAACAAACCAGCAGCTCCAGTGTTCTGTGATTTTAAATGACTGATTTTGTCAATGGAGTTTGGTTGGTTTGGAGCGAGCGATGTTGGGCTTATATAACGGTGGTTTCCTGTCAGAAAAGTCTGTCTGACAGCAACATAAAGTGGTGAAAATATTCTAAATTCATTGTAAATACAGTGATGATTCTAAATATAACCTCACTTTGAAAAATCTGAACTGTCCCTTTAATTTGGGGCAGCTTGTTGAAAACAGAAATTAACATTTCAGTCAGAATCTAAAGCTCCACTTTGTGTTTTAAAATCTGTACATCTTGATCTTAAAATCTGTCCATAAGCAACTGCTTTAATGTAGTTTTTTATTTATTTTAAGAGCATCATTAAAGGAGTCAGTGGGCTCGACAGCTGGCAGCCTGACGCGCGTTTCCTTTAGTTTAATGTAATCATTAACACAACAAACCTGCAGCTGAGGTGATAAAAAATACAGCGATGATGAAATGTAACGACGAAGAGCAAATAAACAAGAGACGCTAATGAGTCAGGTGGTTAAATCACGTTAAAGACAACGAGAGACTCAGAGAGACGCTGTGAGACAGACAGACGGGGAGGGAAGGAGGGAGGGAAGGAAGGAAGGTAGGGATGGACAAAGGAAAGGAGGAAGGAAAGAAAGAAGGAACGGAGGAAGGAAAGGAGGGGGAAGGAAGGAAGGTAGGGACGGACAAAGGAAGGGAGGAAGGAAAGAAAGAAGGAAGGAATGGAGGGAGGAAAGGAGGAGGGAAGGAAGGAAGGAAAGAACAAACTGCAAAATAGAAAAGGAAGCAAGGAGAGAGGAAATAAATAAAAATGGGTAAAAGAAAGAAGGAATAAAAACAGAAGTGAAACACTGTGATCAAAAACATTTTGTGAGTTGAATATTTTTCACCTGCATGTTTGTGTGAACATGTCGTCGGTGTTTTTTGAGTTTTGGCATCAGAGGTGTTGAGTTCTCGTCCTCTCAGAGCAGAAAACACATTTTGTCCAAGTAGAGAAAAAATATGTTGTTGTAATTAAATTAAATTAAATTAAATGTGCAAACAGTTTTTTAAAGGTTGACAGTCGGTTTGGAGGGTCGAGTCTCTTCCTTTACTGCCTGATGAGGATTTGACGACGACTATAAAACACTTTATCTTCAATACGACCTTGACCAGAATATGAACTGATCTGTGTGTGTGTGTGTGTGTGTGTGTTAATATCCACAGCCAACACACTCAGAGGGGACACTTACTGAGACACTGGAGACAGCTAATATGGGAATTATGAAATGATTTGTGTGTGTGTGTGTGTGTGTGTGTGTGTGTGTGTGTGTCCTCTCACACTACGAATCAACACATTATTTTTTTATCTGCTTATATATTTCATCACACTTTAACAGGCCTGGGCGATGTTGCTGAAAAAGAAGTTTTGTTTCAGTCAGTATCAATAATTATTGATCATATTGATGAATCTGGTGAACAGGAAGTTAAGAAGCTCTTTGCTGCGGTGGCGTCTCGTCTCATCTCGTCTCGTCTCGTCACAAAAAGTTTACAGCTGATAGAAAGTTTCAGAATGTGTCTGTGAGACTCAGCCTCCGATTCAAGCTGCACATTTTGTGCATTTTCCTTATTCGATAGTTGAAAATGATAAAAATTGATCGATCATTAATCAGTTATAAGATATAAAACTCATCTATTTTCTCTTTCTTTTCTTGTCTTTATTAGAAGTTTAATTTTAAGTTTCCTTATCCAGTGAACGGCTGCACCAGACAAAACAAAGTGAAATGAGGTGCAGTTAATGCCACTTCAAGACTATTGATTAATTATCAGTTAATACATGTTCAATCAGCAATAAACTGATTATTGATTAATCATTAACTTCTTGTACAATCTGGCTCAGCAAATATCTGACTTATTATTTCTTTATCTAAAAAGTTAAATAACTAATTCAGTCAGGCAGCAGTTTATTATGAAAGTAATCTGATTACAATGTGGATTACTTACTGGTTCAAACACTTTATTCAAAATCCAAGTGTTTTCAAGGATTTCCAGCACCTGTTCAAACGCTGCAGTTTTTGGGGGAACCACCGTCATAGTGGAACAAAAATATTAAGAGAGAGGAACTTTGTTCCTGAAAATCTTTAATATCTGATGAAATATGTGAATATATAAATATTTTTAATAAATAATACACAGAACTTCATCACTCAGATGTTCATGTTCCATTTCTGGCTGTGTAACATCTGAAGAACATTAATGTCAACATCCTAAAAGGAACCTTCATCAGTTACTGAGGGTCAAAGTTTAACGTCGTCGATCTGATTATCCAGACACGATGTCCAGAAGGGAACCTCAGACCTGTGAGTTCTCATGAGACACTTTGACCGGAACCATGAAAAAATCTCATGAGAGTCTCGCAAATTTGGGGTTCCCTTCTAGACGTCAAGTGTGACGGACACGACGTCCCGCCACAGCTCTGCCGGCGCTGCTGCGCACGAAGCGGTCGCCTGATTCGTCTGAAGGTCGCAACTGACAACATGTTGTGTCACCGAGCGATAAAGACAAAATCACATGTCATGATATTTTTCTTTCTTTCTTTCACAAACACCAGGTTTGCAGAATTAGTGCGTTTTACTGAACCAATATTTGGAAAATAGTCACAATAAATTAATCATTAAAGGGACAGTTCACCCGAAAATGAACATTCAGTCATCACCTCCTCACCCTCATGCTGACTGAGGGGCGGGTTTATTTGTTTTTTATGTCAGCTGGTTGCATCTGGTAGTTGTGGTGACATTGCAGTAGGTGCTTCACCATCTGTTGTCTGGTGGAGACCTGTGACGGCTTCTAGTTTTTGTTTTTTTTAGATAATATGGCTACAAAATAATATATTTATTTCTCAAATGTTCAGTAATTTGAGTTCCACTATTGCATAAAATTCTTGGTGCATTTTATTTTTAAAAGATTTTGTTTTATTAAGTCGGTTACTTTCTAAAACGATCCAGATCCTGGTGCATGTTGGTGTCTTCAGTTTGTTTTTCTACAGTGAAATATGACCAGAGAGACTGTTGTATGTTTTAGTTCTCTGACAGGAGGCCGAGCAGCTCCGTGCATGAACGCTGTAGACGAGCATACAGACAGCAGCAGGTCATAAACAGCAGGACGGACTTGACGTTAACGTGTAGAGAGCTCCACGCCGGCCCGCAGAGGACTCTGAGGTGAAGTCGGTGGCGTCAGAGCGGGCGATGCCAGAGGACTCGCTAAGCTAATGAGTCAGGTTGGCTCAGTGTGAGGAGCGGGCCTGGACTGTCTGCAGCCTGAGCAACAACAAAGCACAATGAACCAACTACTGGCAGTCAGGGACAATCAGTCAACCCCGCCGAGAAACAGAAAAGCACCTTCAGCAGCAGACTGATCCAACTGCCTCTGACGGGCCGGGACGCAGGAAGCCAATTTAGGGCCAAACTGTCTGAAAGGAAGAATAGAAGAGAGACCAGAGCCTTGTTACTAACCTACGAGATCACAAACTCCACCGTGGCACCGGCTTTAAACAACAGAGAGGACCAGAGTTTATATAATAAAACATTCACAGACTCTCAGATTTAAGACAATGAGACGTTTACAGTTTATAAAAGACTAAACGGAGCGTTTGCTTTGTCTCTGCTGCAGTCAGACACACGTTAGTCTTTGGTTCATCTCTCGTTTCATCACTTGGATTCTATTCTAATAATCACATCTGTTTTTAATCTGCTTCTTATTTGGCAAAATATCCAAATTTTCTGACCTCCGACACCAACCAGTCTCTGCAAATCTTTTATCTGAGTTTTTGTGATCACAGATCAGTATATGAACAGTCAGGTAGTATTTGTAGTCAGTGATGACCGTTGCTTTTGTCGGTGTTCTGGTGATTTTTGATACCGATCGAGACGTGCTGCTGATTTGTGCTACGCTAACATTTTTGGACAAGTCGGCATAAATCAACAGAACCTACAGCAAAAAATTAAATCAGCTGTTACACCGTCCTGTGTTTTACCAACAGAGTGGTGAGTCTTCTCGACGAAAACAATCTCGTCCCCAAATCTCTAAAATGTTCTAAATAAATAAGATGTTCTAAATTAATTCAAAATGCTCTGAAGAAAAAATGAAACGTTCAAAATAAAAACAAAATGTTCTAAGTACATAACGAAATGTTCAAAGACAATAATACTTTTAAAGACATCGCCTCGGACTTTGAGAAAAGGGGAGGGACATTTTATTCAGTATTTTCTGTCATTTTATAGACCAAAGGATTAATTTAATAGTTTTCATGAAAATTTTTCATGTAAAATTGTCAGAATGCAGTTTTCAGCCTCTCAAATATGAAGACTTCCTGTTTTTGTCTGTTTTATCTCATAATAAAGAGAATATTTTTGGGAGGTTGGAGCTGACAAACCCAGGCTTTTAAAGACATCATCTTGGAATTGCGAAAAAAAATGGACATTTTTCAAAATATTCTGATATTTTATAGACTAAAGGATCAATTAATTGTTTGAGTAAGTTTTCATGCAAAAATGGGAAAAAAATCCTTTTTCTGTTTTCTTATGTTTTATATCATATATTTAGTTTTTTTTTTAACTTGTACTGTTTTGATAATGTAATGGTAATAGTAATAGATTTTCAGCACTACTTTGATGATTGATTCATAGTTTTTAGCTAGTAGCTTTTTTTTATAAAGTAATTTTTCATGTAAAAATGGCAGAAAAAGCAGTTTTCAGCCTCTCAAGTCTGAAGATTTCTTCTTTTTTTCTTTGTTGAATATCTGCACGTTTTAGTCTGACAGACGTGAGCTGAATGTTGGGAGATTTCTCAGGTTCTTCAGGGGATCAGTAGGAATCAGTCAGATTCATCCTGTAGGAACCAAGAACGTCTGTGTGAGGTTTTGTGACGATGCATCAAGCTGAGATGTTTGAGTTTGGATTCAGGCTGTAGATCTGCAGGATGTTGATGTTGATCTGTCTGAGAAGTTTTAAAGATGTTAAGATGAAGAGCTGCAGGTGCAGCAAACCTCCAGCACATCACTGGAGAACAAACTTAACAGAACACTGTAGAACCTGTCTGATGGAACGTCTCCGTCACTGAGAAGCTCCACAAAGGAGGGATTTTACCGGTTTGTGGAGGTGTGAACGTTTGTCATCCAACCTGGAGCTTCGACGTGACGCATGGAGGCGGCTGCGTGTCAGGGTCACCCCCTCTCTTCCCCGGTGCCCCCCCCCCCACCCCCCCACCTCTCCATCCTGCAGCCAAACGGTCCCTGTGGTCCTCTGCCAGCTCAGCTTGGCTCTGCGCCTGATATCAGTGAATCATTTCCTGCGCCGGGCAGCGGCTCGGCTGCGTTAACGGCAGCAGCAGCAGCAGCAGCAGCAGCGGCGTCGTGACAAAATGTGTTTTCTCCTCTCAGGCTAATTGAATTGAAGCTGCTGCATATTCACTGCTGCTGCTTCTGGACAGCAGCGTCCTCTGAGGACGGCTTTTTCTCTCAGAGTTTTCGCTCTCCATCACCGCGCTGTGACAGGACACTCTGCTTTTAGAGAGAGGAGAGAAAAGAAAAAGTGTTGGGGGGCTGATGGGATTGGTCCTGAGTGATGTCACACCTGCTGAGAGCTGCTCCTCTTCATCCTCGTCTGTTTCATACGGAGGATCTGTGGTGACAAAACTGCAAGGAGATTATTCTGATAATCGATTAAACATCGAGTCATGTTTCAGTCAAAAAAGACAGAAAATTCTGTTTCCAGCCTCTCAAATATGAAGTTTTATATCATATTAAACTGATTTTTAGAGTTTTGTTCTGAGAAAACAAGATGTTTGAGGACATCACCTTGGACTTTGACAAACTAGGACGACAAAAATGGACGAACATGTCATTTTTGAGCTCTCAGATATGGGGAT
>JAJHUR010086368.1:0-14089 GCA_027495735.1 Lutjanus campechanus
TTACCCATGTGCTTTACGTTGTTAAATGGCCGCAATTTGATTAGTTTCAGGCGCAAAAACTCCTTGATTAGGTTTAGGTAATGAAAGTACTTTGTTAGGGTTAGGTAAAGATCATGGTTTGGGTTATGACATTACATTTGTCACATGACAGAAGTGACACCACCCGCGCAATGGGAGTGATGCAGTGGACATCATGTCCATAATGAAATTTTAAGTGTCTTAAAAACTTTAAATAACTATGTTTACTTTTTGTTTCACAGTGGACTCAAACCCCAGTCTTTTGGTTGAAATTCCTGTTTGTTTGAGCCATCTATCCACCTCGCCTCCAGACTTTCTCATTCCTTCTCCTGTCATACTTAGTATATCTTCCTCACAGTTAACAGACATATCGGTCGGAATACGCTGCTTACCCTTTCGAGCAACACAAACGTTTTTCTGGTGAGGACGGGCTGTTGATTTTAATGAACCTCTCACCTGTTTGCACCTCTCCTGCCACCTGAGTACAGTTGGCACCAAAATACCACGCAGATGGGCAAAGCAGGAGGCAATATAATTTATATCTCTGTCCTGGGAATGCTGTGGGATCCCCCAGAAGAACCTGGGGAGAGGGGCATCTGGAATACCTTGCTTAGCCTGCTGCCACCATGACCTGACCCCAGATAAGAGGAAGGTTGATGGATTGATGGATGGATGGATGGAAAATATGGTCGCAATGCTGCTTGTGCTGGTTGTTGCGTGGTTGTTGCATCGCCATGAAAATAGGGCCCATAGACTCATGGAAAAGATGGATGGATGGATCGATAGAAAATGCAGTCAGTAACCTAAATACGGTTGCAATACTGCTTGTGCTGGTTGTTGTGCTGCTACAAAAATAGGGCCCATAGACCCAATGCAATGGAAAGATGGAGGGATGACTGGATGGATGGATGGATGGATGGAGGAATGGAGGCACAAAAATGGGGAAAATAGGGCCATTTTTTAAACAAAAGTTTTTTGCTCTTAAAAAAATTCTGCTGCAAATTTAGTAATTTTTGTGATATAATAACACAGTAGAGGAATATTATTCACACACAGGCCCACACACACATAATCTGGATGTTGTCTCTATTTGTCAGTCGGGCGTTAGGAGGGTAGAGCAGGCTGAAACTCATCCAGCGGTGCTCTTGACAGCGGTGGTTAGCCGGCCAATCTGATCTAATGGATGAATATGGATAACAACCCCCTCCTGTCTACATGTGACCCTTCACACCACAGGGGAGTGAACAAGTCCACACGACCTTTGACCCCCCCCTCCTTGAGCTGGTTTGAGGGGGAGGCGAGGCAGGCGAGGCATAGTGGAGCCAAACACAGTCAATCACCTTCAGCCTCAGCGAGGGCTTCTCTGCTTTGCTTTATGAAGGTGCCATGTGACGCCCCCTCACATGGTGCTGCACAGCATCATACTATGTGAGTGTGTGAGACCCCATCACAAGGTGCATATAAGCACTTATGCGTACAGTAAAGCAACAGTTGGCATTTCTATAGGTTTATGTTTAGAGGGGTTCCCAGACTTTATCAACTCAATACCCAAAACAGAAATTTGGTGTCTTCTCAGGTCTCAAACTTACAAAAAACAATCATGATCTGCCATAACAACTACATTTATGACCTGATTAAAAAACAACAAACTTACTCTCCTCCTCATAATGGAGACCAATGCTAGAAAGCTTTTAATTTGAAAGAGTTGATTTGAAGTGTTGAGCTTGTAATGCAGTAACTTTAACAGGGCAAAACAGGAGCAAATCAGAATGAGGCTTCGTACTCAAATATTATAGCAAAGGTCCACATTTCCCATCATGCCTTCTGCCCGGACTGAGTAGTGTGCTAAGTTAGCTGAAAAAAACAACAACTAAACAACATTTTGCTGACCTGTAATCTTTTGACGAGTCAGTTTACTTTTGCATAAACTTGAATCTTTGAGTTGTTTTCCAAAAGTTGTTCACAGTGACCTGTGAGCTTGATTTGTCATTATTTGGATGCATTTTATTTATTTTTTTGTTTGGAAATTTATCTCAAGAAGAGGTAAATTAACTCAACATGATTAACTGGTAAAATTTTTCAAAACTTGAGAGCTTTAGTTGGGCTCTGTTGAAGTAAGTTGGATTGAAATTTTGGGTTTCTCAACTTTTTTGTTCTGAGAGTGCAATTAGTGACCTAAATCTGCGACCCATTTTGGGTCCTGACCCCTAAGTTTGGTAAACACATTCAAAATTTAGTTAGTTCATACCTGAGTTTTAACTTGTTTCGGCTCATTTCAGGCATAGTGAGTGCTTCTTTGTTGAAGAGACCCCACTTACTGAAATGGAACATGTCTGCATAATTTAAATATAAAAACAAACCCCTCAAATGGTTAGCAACCTTGTTTTTTCTTGCCAATTTGACATACTTTCATATTAACAAGATTGAACTTGTGGTACCAGCAGAGAACGGCTTGGTTCTTGAACTGCCTAAATAGTAAAATCACAGATCAAAGCAAATAAATGCACAATCAACAGAACTGTTAGTGACATTATGGACATAATTTTACTATATGGAAGTCATGATGTAACGTAACTTGTTGATGGTGAGTTGGTTTCAAACAAGCTCTGTTGCTGGACAAGGATATTTTAATGTCTTTTACTTGTATTTGTATGTTTTAAAGTGTAACTGTAGGTATGAAAGCTATATGCAGGCCAATGATAAAGCTCTTCTCTGTGTTTTGCAGGGCTCAACAAAATCTTCAAAGAGCGTGGAGTCACGGCGCAGACCATCGAGGTAGGATCTCTTCTCTTCTCTTCTCTTCTCTTCTCTTCTCTTCTCTTCTCTTCTCTTCTCTTCTCTTCTCTTCTCTTCTCTTCTCTTCTCTTCTCTCTGCAAGTTTCCCTTAAAAGGCTTCATTTGTCTCGTTGGACTCTCCATTAGCTGAATTATTTTAGGAACTAATCTCTGCTGTTTTGTCCAAAAGGACAGATAGAAAGATTAAGGAGGTGAAACAAATATTAAACACAACCTTAACCATCTCTATCATGTTCAGCGTGAAGCTTTTGAAATGAAAAGTTTGGATGTAATATGATCTGTGCTGATTTTACCAGGGGAATTAGTGAAGCAACATGCCCTGCCATCGAACCGGACTTCACGCTGTTTTGTTGCACAAAAAGATATTTGGTGTCAGCCCCTCTCACCTCGGCCCTCGGGGAGTCACAGATGTTGTCAGTTGTGTAATTAATGTGTAAAACTTGACACCACAACAGTTCGTGCTGAAGTGCTGCGTCAGGAGTGACAGTTTGATTCCCTCTCAGCAAACCAAAGACTCGATACAAGATTATAAAAACACTGTTTGTGTGTCTTTGTTCACTTCAGTTATTTTACATCCATATAAAGGAAAAATTAAAGGCATATCAGCAGTGATATGACAGTTGTCTCTGATGTGATGCTCTGGTTAAATGAAGGTATCCAATCAAATTAGTGGGTCCACACAGGATCATTTATATTCTTATAAAGACAGATATTTCTTATCTTTTGTTGTGATGGATGATGCCAAAAATACAACTGAAGTTGAAGTTTGATAATGAACTCAACATACTCTAGGCACCTTATTGAGTTTTTTACTGTTTTAAAATTATCTGCTTTGTTACTTCTGGTTGTACATGAAAAAAAATCACAATTTAAAAATGTCACCACTAAACATCATATTTCAAACAATTACATAGGAAGGGTCAACTATCAACTGACCTATCAAATTAACATCTAAGTCCCACCCCTTTTCACTTTGTGGTCCAATGACCGTTGAGCAAACTTGGTACTTTGGTCAGCTCTCTCTTTTCCTGTTCCTGTACTTGTGCTATGTGCTATGCTAATCACCGAATTTTGAAGATGGTTAAAAAATGTTGGTGGGGGATCTGTGAAGGCAACATATATCCACAGATTAAGTTGCTTATGTTAGCAAAACACTTGCTAACTAGCTAGCTAATCTAGATCACTCATTAGCTAGTTTGTTAGCTAGCATTTTGCTAACATTAGCTAGCTAGTTAGCTGGTGTTTTGCTACCATTAGTTAAGGTAAAGGCATAATACGCAACATTTTCCTGAATAGACCAAGCCCTCTGCCTGTGTTTCTCATTATTTTGCTGTGCTCGGGTCACTTTATCAACCCAAAACATCAGTATTTGACGTCCTGGGAATGAGACACAACAAAAAACTATCTTTCTGGTGCGTTGAGATGAGACTCTATATGTTGCTTTTACAGGAAAAGGAGAAAGTTGGTGGAGATGCCAAGTTTGTTTAATTGCTACAGAGAAAAAAAAAGGGATGGGACTTAAGAAGGGTCAACTGTGGTTTACAAGGTGCACACTGCGAATATTATTACATTAATCCTTACATTTTTAATTGCAGTGCAGGTTATTTCTTACCTCGTTGGGTAACACATTCTATGAGGACTATAGTGCGTTGTTGGGGCATTTATAGTGAATGTGAATTGACTCGATATAAACGAGAGGTTAACTGATGAGTCTTCAACAATCAACTGTCATAAAGACTCGTAGTATGCTGTAGTGGTCCATGCATGAACTTCATTGTAAGTTACATCTATAATGTTTTGTCTGTTGTCAACAGATGATATAATGCGTCAGACAGCATGAGTGTTTGAGCTTAGTCATAAGCATTATGAACACATAATAATTCACTATTAAGACACCCATAACACACCATAAATGTGGTCTTGGCTGAAAGAATTACCCATTGTTCTTTCAAATTAATGTGCAAATTAAAGAACTTTGCCAGAGCAAACATACTGGCTGCTTGTAAAGTGGAAGAGCTAAGATTAGCAGGTTACCACATGTCTGACTTGTACATCTCACCTCCAAACTACTCCTTTGAGTTAATGAATGTTAGTTGAAGTGTTACATTGAGACTCAGCCAAATCTAAGGGAAGCAAATGCACAACCAGAAGTTTGAAGCTGCTTTTTACCTGTTAATGGCTTCAAGTTGGTGCCTTGTTTCGGGGAATAATTTGTAATATTCAGAGCTTTCTTTAAAAAAACCCAAAAAACTCTGTTACAGGGCATATAATGTAGTGCTTTCTATGCTACAACTAAAATAGCAGGCCTAAAAATTGTAATAAAATCTGCAGTGTTTGGCGAGACAGATGTTCTAAAGCTGCATTTCTTTTTCTTTTTCTTGTCACTTGGGTGGGTGGGGTGGGGGGGCTGAACAAGCTGTAAACACAAGACTGACATTTAACACCTTATGAAGTTTTTATGGCAAACATTTCAGTGAAAAAAATCCCTTTTTCTGGCCACCCGACAAGTCTAAGTCCAAAATTCACTCTCCTGTTGGACCATTTCGGTCTCTACCATCACTCCACTGACTATTTCGCTACAGTCGGCTAATGGCTAACTTTAACTCCGTTTATCAGAGCCTTGTCTGAGTTTTATTGGTGCTGTTGTAAGCATGGTTGATGAGAGTGAACTTTGTGGGCCCGGACACCAAAACATTGAGCTAAAAAGCTGTGACAGTTGTGAGGGTTCTCACATTCAGGTGATAATTCTGTGTGCTTGTGTCATTATCCCTCTCACATTACACATTTAATACAAATATAATCCTTAAGTGCAGCATTAAGTATAAACATGGTAAAAGTAGAGGTTCTGATTCAACTTCTTTATTTAAGTAAAAGTGAAAAAGTGCAGGCTCTAAAATGTATTCAAAATATAGAAATAAAAAATAGCCCTCTGAAGACTATTTCTATCGGCTGTTTCTGAGCAAAACTAAACAAACCTCAACTTTTCTCAGCGGACGAGTCTCCCTCTCTCGTTACTTTTCATCTTGTTGCTTTTGTTGTCATGTCTTTTACGTTGGTTTTGTCTTGTTACGTCTTATATTTTGTAATGTGAGCCAAATAAATATGTGAAATGTGAGGATTTTGTCCTCCTTGACTGGAAGACTTGACATGTGCTACCTTTTCAATTTTCTGGAATACGCTTACTGGATTTTTGGGTTTAACACCCAACTGAGAATCCAGTCGTTGAAGCACAGTCTCCTTTTCCAAATACAGTCTTTTATGTAGTTTTCGTCTTGTTTTCATCTATTTACATTTTTTTACGTCTTGTTCTGTAGTTTTGTCTTGTTATATGTTTTTCTGATAAATAAGACTTGTTACGGCTTTTATGTTGTTTTCATCATGTCACATCTTTTATGTTGTTTCTGTCTTGTGTCTTTTACATAATTTTCATCTTCTACATTGTTTTTGTTTTGTAACGTCTTTTACGTTGTTTTTGTCTAGTCACGTCTTTTGCGTCTTGTCATGTAGTTTTTGCCTTGTTATGAGTTGTTACGGCTTTTATGTTGTTTTTGTTTTGTCACATCTTTTACGTCATCTTTTACGTCATTTCAGTCTTTTTGCGTCATCTACATCATTTTCGTCTTTTTTACATCCGTTGTCTGTGATGTGCACTGGTGGATCCACCAAGGAATCACCTTTTCTGATTGAAGGTTGAAATCTTGATGTTGGGAAGGTGGCACACAGTAAAGCGAAAGAGAAATAATCAATAATTCCCCTCAAATCCATTAAAACTAAAGTAACAAGAAATAGAAGGGGTAGAAAGTACAAAATGCATAAACTTAAAAAGTAGGAAATAAAAGAAAAAGTTGTACTTAGTTACTTCCTATCTTCCTATCTAAAGATGAGCAATTCAATCCAAGTACTGAGTTTAACCTAGACTGATCATTGACGCTCAGGATCATGAGAAACTGAAGGTGTTCGCCGTCAGAAAGTTTGATGACACAAACTGGGATCAACGAGGGGTCTCAGTATTTTATCTATAGGAGACAGAAGTCCTGCTTGTTCACTTTTATTACTAAGAACTATCTGGCAAGATGTTTTACGGCCTAATGTCTCAGGTTTCCTGATAAAACATTCCTATTTCACAGTTGGTGTTTGTCCAAATGCACAAATGAGATCACTGCAGCGCTGAAATTGAGCGTGTGGAGATAATGCGTCATTCATCAAACGCGATATGCAGAAAAAGAGCAATCGCTTCATCTCTTCGGCTGATGAGAAGCAGGTTGGCCCTCGGCCGGTCGACGCATGCTGCTGGATCTGGAACGGAACCAAACCGCAGGTCTATATTGGCCCTGACTGCAGCCGGAGGCGAAAGACGTACACATGCAGAGACGGAGAGGGAAATGGAAAGAGAAAAAGAGGAGAAAAGGAAATACTAAAAGGAGAGAAAGAATGAGAGATATGTAGATAAAAGAAATGATATAAACAAAAAGAGCAAAGTAAATTGCAAACATAAAAAAAGACACTATCTTCACAAAAATGTCCAAATAAGATGTTTGTCGAGAACATGTGTGATATATCAGCTTCTCCTCTATCGCTGGTGATGAATAATTTCCAGTAAGCAAGTTTTGAGTGGCTCCAGATGTACAGTAAGGAGCAGGTTACATTATATTTGTAGAGTGAACCTGGAGAGATCTTCTCTCCCAGACATGAGCAATTTCCTCTGGGGCTACTCACAGCTGACAAATGTGGGAAATATGCTGCAGTCTGGGTGCTCAGGGGCCAGACACCTCTCCCTTAACCTCTTCATCTCACAGTCCACGCTCTCTGTAGACACTTAAACAAAAAAAACAAAAAAAAGACAAGATCAGCTCGGGCTCCTAAAGGAATAGTTCAACAGAAATGAAAAATCTGTCAAAATGCTTTTGATATTAAAGGCAAAATGTTTTGGAAATAAGCATTTTCGTGTTATTGCCATGAGTTATATGAGAAGATTGATACCTCTCACATATCTGTCCAGTAAATATAGCTGGAAACAGCCAGTCTGGCTCTGTTCAAGCGTGACAATATATGTCTACCAGCACCTCCAAAGCTTTCAAATTAACATGTAATGTCCTTACAAAAAAATGACAAGTCGTGGTTTGACGGGAGGTTATGTGCAGGACTATTTCTTGATGTTGGCGCAGGGCTAGTAGGTGTCAAGTAGAAGCTAGGCTACATACTTTAATGTATGCAAGTTATGTAACGTACATTAACTTATAACTTCCACCCAGGAAACCGCAGTTACTGTACATCATCTAACTTATGTACGTTAACTTACCTAAGTTTTGTTACATATAGTATATTAACGTATATTAAGTTACATTACATACATTAACTTGCAGCTTTCACTCTGGAGACCGCGGTTATTGTGCTATGTGAAAAAAAAGTCAATAGTCATTTTTAATGTAAATAACATATAAAATTTTACATTATGTAACTTACATTAACTTCTGTGACATACTTACTTCAACCTAAACCATGATCTAACAGAGATTTTGTTGCCTTAACTAACCAAGTTGTTTTTGTGCCTTTATTTTGAAAGTCTAAGTGGACATTGCATATTTATTATTGCTAACTAGACTGCGGAACCCTGCACATGCAAACCTGATGGTAGATGGGCACCTGCAGCGTGATAGTGTGAAGCGCAGTGATCAAGCCGCCGCTTGATCACTGCGTTGGGAGTGAGATCAGACTGTATATTTACAGGACCGATGTGAAAGTGGTACTGATCTTCTTATCTTAACTCACGGCAGGAAGGTGAATAAGTGCATTTCACAAAATATTGAAGCAAAGATTAAAAAAAAAAGTCTGAAACATGTCCCCTAAGCAATTTTGTTGAGGCAAATCAAGGAGACGAGATATGTATTTTTAGAATTAGAAGCCTGTGACTAAATTATTAGTCAATACATTTTGACACATAGGTGAATAAATAATAAGTGACTGAACTTATTGTGTGGACTGTTCCTTTACAGTTTCTCTTTCCCGTCTCCTTTTTACCCATGCCTCTTGTCCCTCCTTCAACACTCACTCTCACTCTCCAGACAAACCAGACCAAATAACATCTCAGCCACCTTCTACCCAAACACTTTTCACCAACAAAGACCATCACATTTTGTTTGGACTGTGAGCTACACACACACACACTTGGTATGCTGCGATATTTTTATAATCTGGCATGTTTATCGACTTGATCGAATTCTCCTCGCTCTGTTTTCCATCTCAGACAGTCAGAGTCTAACAACACAACATGTGTTTAATGCAGAGGGGAGACCTTCCATTTTGGCGGCAAATCTGCCCCCTCTGGGATGAAATGATGTCATTGTGGGTATGGCGTTCATGTGGTGTGTTGCCTTTGCCATATTAGGATACTTGTTTCTTGAAGTCTTGAAGGAGCATGCTGTGTTGTGTTGTGTGCTCTTCAGAATCTGAAACGTAATTTGCGGCATCAAGGACCTTCAGTGTAACAAGGCTTCCAGATAAAGCAAGCAGTTTTGTTTTTTTATGTTTTGGCTCCAAATTAGGATGATATGGACTGAAAAGGACAGACAGGGGTTAAAGTACAATACTGTAGGAGAAGTGTCTTGTGACATCTCAGTGAAAGAAACAAGTGTTTCCATTTTGAATCACAGGAATGAATCATGCGGCAGTGAGGTCATCTTGTATTAAACCTTTCCACCAGAAGAGTTTTGGAAAATAATATTTACTTGGGATGAATTTAAATTCACATACTGTACGCTTAAAAAAAACTGTTGATATAAAGAACAGTCGACATGACCCCAGTTTGGAGAAGCAGCAGGAGTACCAATATAGGAAGCTAAGCAATGTACCGATATACTGTCTCTCAGCAACAAAATATGTTTTGGCCATCTTAAAATAAAAGATCCATCTAGAAAAATCAATATCATTTTAAGTGTATGCTATATTTAAAATATTTTCACTGCTTTACCCTGCAGTCACACATTAGTGTTTATTTTGATTAGAAGTTTTTATTTAGTTTTAGTTTTAATTTTAGTGAGTTTAAGTCACATGTAAGTCATTTTCATAGTCAAGATTTAGTCACAATTTTAGACATTTAAATTGTTCACTTCATCCAAAACTGCTTATTCTTTATCCCTAAAAAAAAGCTCTTATATAAACTGGATAGTGTGAATCTTAAATCAGCAAATTAACTCTCACTGTTACATCTATTCCCAGCTAGGGTTACAACCCACCCCAGCAGTGGGGTAGGTTGTAACAACATAACTCCTCATATTTTACATTAACTCCCATAATCTGTGATTGTGTAGTAGAGGTCCAGCGAAGTTTTATTTGTCATCGATAAATATGTGTACTGTGTAACAAAGTTTGAGAGATCCAGCATGAAGGACCACTGAGTTACTGATGCTAAAAAATACTACCATCCCTGGTCTCCCCTACATATAAGAATGGAGGCATACATTGAATGGTGCATCATTAGTGGTTATCAGACACTGATAATGTTTATTACGTTTTTGAATATTACTGGGGTCTGCTGCCAAATGCCGAGTCATGTTTCATTCTGTTGAACTGAGTTTTAATAAACTGCATCAACTGATACCCCTGTTGGTTAGTTAGTTTGTGTTATTGTTTGACTTTGGTGAAGCTGAACTAACCTTTATACAGCACCAACGTCACACAATAACACAATCTGATCAAGGCAGCATTGGACCAGTAGTTCCCTGGTCTGCCAGGTAAAATTGCTGATTTTGCCACTGGGGTCTGGTTGGTTTGGAGAGCAATATTTATCTTATGTAGTGTCAGTTTACCAGAAAAGGTGTTGGGGTGACAATATTCTGAATATAGCTTACACTTAAACTGATACTGATTTTTTTTTCATTGATCGATAAAATACATTTTGCGGCTGACCCTGCCCAACCCCATTAATCCAAACTATCCCTCTTAAGGTGAAAGTTATGGTCGGGGATAAAAACCCTGTAGCAGAAATGATAGGAACTTCCAAATTAAAAGCAGAAAGCATAAACACAGCCTTGTCCTGGTTATTCTATAGTTAAAGTGATCACACTCTAGCTGGCCTGATCAACACGAGCACATGTGTGTAAATCACATGTGCTGCATTACGTCTGGGTATTATATTCTTAGCTATCTTTTGTGGTCCAGCAGCCCACCTCTGTTCTGTTTTTTGCACAGTGGGATTGTTGATATGTTGATTGCTCAGTGCAGTTTGAATTGTCATAATGACCCACGCTGAAGGGTAAAATCTTCTCTTTTTGTCTCACAGGAGTGTGAGTCTGCTGCAGGCCCTGGAGGAGAACTACGAGCTGGACCTGATCTACATCACAGAGAGAATCATCTCCGTCTCCTTCCCCAGCAGCGTGGAGGAGCAGAGCTACGCTGCCAACCTGCGGGAGGTGGCCTCCATGCTGCGCTCCAAACACGGCCACAACTACCTGGTACAGTTTCCTGTGTACATCTGTGATCCTGGCAGGGGGATAGCAATTAACCGCCAGAATAAATGAAGCAAATAACGTTGAGGCAGGAACTTTAGAACTTCTCAGATCAGCCGATCATCAGCTGATCTCTCAGCTACACATCCACACACATGTTCACACAGCAGAGTGGTTATGTAACATCTGTATCTGCATACATCTCTGTACATCTGATGCCTTCATTATTGCTATGAGGTTTTTACTGGCCACTGGCTGCTACTGAGTTACTTTGTTTCTTAGTTATTTTAAAAGGTGGGAAACTTCCCTGCAGTTTTAAGGTTTTTTGAGTCTCAGTGTGTGGATGTGTGTTAAACAGTGGTATTTATATAAATAGTAAATAAGACAGTGTATAATTGGATCCCTGTGGCACACCCTTAGTAAACAGCAGGAATTTGCCATTCTCTAAGGGTGTGCTGCCCCAGCAAGTTCTCATCCCTGGTCATCCATTCCTTAAAATTTTGCTCCTGTATTTTTGGGTTTGGAACAGTAAGATAATAATAATAAAATAAAGGTAAGACTCTCTCTTCTTGTTAGACTCTCACCAGAGAAACTTTGGATTTTTCTGAATCAATCAGGAGATATCTCAAGTGGGACAGATCTGCTGTTGCCAAGCTATGATTGGACAGTCGCCACTTGGGGGAGGCCAGCCTTTTCACATTCACAGGTCGTGTGGATGAGCACCTGAACCTGACTTTTTATTTATTTTATTTAAGAAACCAGAGTGATGCTAACTTCCGTGTTGGCGTACAAAATTTCTCAATCCCTGCAGCATTTCAAAGTAGTGAATTACCATAATTTAATGTATGTAGCCATCAAATGTGTATTTAAAGGTATAACGAAAAAAACCCCAATGTATTTACTAATATAATTACAATCAATTATCAATTATGACTGACCCAGAAGTGTGTAGTGGTGGCTGTATCTGCAGAGACCAAGCCCTCTGCATGTTTTTCCTTATTATATTAAGCTGTGCTTAGGACACTTTACCAACCCGAAACGTTGACGTCCTGGGAACGAGACAGCTTGGACAAATACTCCTGATTCTACCTTTGAAAACCTTTTGGGGATTCCTCATTTAGCTGGAAAAGTCAGTTGCAAACGTTGAAAATGTTAGGGCACTTGTCTAGGTAGCTGTTACCGTTGTCTACCTTTGCCATTGTTTCAAAAATAAGGCAGTGGGAGGAACAAGTTAGAGTAAAAAAATGATCAAGTCTGAAATCTTAAAAGGATACTACACTTTCCATGATAACCCACTCAGTATGTACTCACCATTATGCCGATGTGATGATAGGTGAAGATCTTCAGTTCACAAAACAATCCTGGAGTTTCAGCAGAAAACAGGGTAGCAGCCTCATCCAGTACAATGGCAGTGAATGGTGACCACAGATAAAACGATAAAAATAGCACACAAAACAAACACAAAATGTCTCCATCCTGCTTGTGTGGTGTAATCCAAGTGTCTGCAAGCCGTTAAATTAAAAATTCACCGCAAAAGATGCCACTTACGCCTGTGAATATATAATACCAAACATTTGTAATAATGGTGTTTATTTTTACTTCCTCCATAGCTCTTCAACCTCAGTGAGAAGCGTTATGACATCAGCCAACTTAATCCCAAGGTGTTGGACTTCGGCTGGCCTGACCACCACGCTCCAGCCCTGGACAAAATCTGCAGCATCTGCAAGGCCATGGACACCTGGCTGAGTGCGGACAGTCACAACGTGGTGGTGATCCACAACAAGGTGAGACTGAGGAGACGAGAGCACACTGTGAGGATGGAACAAGTGCCTCCAGACAGTAGGGGGTGCTCTCAGGCTCTTCTCAGGACCCCCACTTCCTCTGAGGCTGCAGCTGTTGGCTGTGTGTGTCTGTAATGACTTTTCCCCTCACTGACATTCAGGGTGGAGACTTTGTGTGTGAGAATTTGTCTCTTTGTCTGCTTGTTTGGGTTTGGTTGTGTTGGTCGAGGGTTAGGAAAACACAAATTAGGGGGGTAAAGCACACCACTCATCATGGCTCCTTAAGTTTACTCTTAACAATACCATAAAAAACGGAATTGACCAATATTTTCCTGTTGTTGCCTCAACTTAGTTGCATCACATGATACTCTTGTGGCAAACCACACAAATCTGGCTCCTAAGTATGCCGACACAAACCATAAAAAGCATCTCCAAATACAACTACTAGGCCGAGGTCCCGAATGTAAGACCTAATCATTTTCACGTTAAGCCCGCAGTGTTTCTGATTGTGTTTTGCAACACAAGAATTAACTGTTGGATCCTGAGGCTCTGTGCCTCATTCCAACATGTTCCCACAGGGAGGTTACAAACAAGTCGGCTGCCATAACAACTGCTGTTATTTTTCTGCGAGTTGAGTAACACTGGTGATGAGAGTGTGGGGCTTGTGGTGGTCACTAAGGAAGCAGGCCGTGTTGGGTTTCCCCGTATCAACAAATCATTTCCACTGGGCTTCACGCTGTGTAAGCGGCTGCGATATTTATAAGGTGGAACACACTTATCCTCCGCAGAGATCCTTATTGTGAAGATGGATGGGTATGTAAAATGACGTCAGCTCAGTGAATTAGCAAGCTTGATTTTTTTTAAGCAAATAAATATAAGGTAACGTCACATATCACAAGTGAAAGTAAATGTTTACAGGGAAACTCTGCTAGTTTTACTGTCAGTTGTGGTCAAGTCTTGAGACGGACTATTTGGCCTGTAAAAACAGTGTTAAAATGTCTTCTGTGGTTAAGCAGGTCTCTAACATCTGAAAAATAACTCTGATGACAT
>JAJHUR010086369.1:0-10965 GCA_027495735.1 Lutjanus campechanus
TTTTTTTTTTTTTTTTTTTTTTTGCTTCTTTGTCATTAGAATTATTTATTGGTCAATTAACAACATGTGTCCGGATCAGGTGCCATCAAAGATTACCTTTGCCTTGATATTATACTTAAAATATCATGGTAATGGTATTTTCTGGGTATTTTCTTCACAACAATGAGATGAATGCAGCTGGTTTTATAAGGCATTTATGCATTGAGTATGGGGGTGTCATGATTCTTCAAATCCACGATTCAATTTAACTTTCAACTTGTAAGTCATGATTTGATTCAATTCTCCAATTTAAACTGTTTTCTTTAACACTGGCAGCTACGTCATTGTTACACTATTGAGTCATGATTTATAAAGATCAACAGATCATTGGGTTTATACCCTAACACTGTCATTTACATCATCAACTTCTTCTTTAAAAAATACAGGGATAATCACAGATTCTGCCTTTGATTTTGTTTATTGAAATTAAAAGCTCTTTTTTTTTAAATATATATTTTTTAATATTGAAATTGTGAGACCCCTAACTGAGTATCTATTCTGACTTCTCTCTCATGCTTTAACGTGACACCATACAAACAGAAAGGGAATTAAACTAGAGCTGCAACATTAATGCAATTAATTAATTAGTCGGTCCACAAAATACAGATCAGCAACTACAGTGATAATCTATATGTTGTTTCAGTCATTTTTCAGGCAAAAATGGCAATTGGCAACTGGTTCCTAGTTTTCTATATGAAAGTAAATTGAATATGTTTGGTACTGGGCTTTGAAAAATATTTTCGAACACTGTATAGGCCTAACAGATTAAATGATAGCCTAATGAAATTAGAATGAAATGAAAAAAGACACTTGTCCAAAATCTAAACTGATATCTAGTCTCACATCACAGTACCAAAATAAGGTCAATATATTGCCCAGCCCTAATTAAAAATAGCCATTATTTTCAGTCCTAAGTAAAACAGATTGTATGTAACATAAGGCTTATCTGACTGCAGCTCTGAGTTTCCTTTCATCCCACCACACCCTGCCTCCCACTCTTGTAATATATTTCTGGCTACAGGCTTGAGCTACTGACACTCTTCAAACTAGTAATCTAATTACACACTTTTTCACAGAACTCAAGACGTAAACCCGTATTTACATATTTCACCAGTGCCGAAAGTGAGACCCAGTATTTGCAGGATTAATTTCAGAGTATGAAGCTTTGCGGAGGAAACAGCATCAAAGGGGAAACTTCATTAAAACAGACTTAGTGTCCTATTGATATGTTTCATGCTATGCTGCAGAGTCTGGGTCAGTCGTGAAGAAGTGATCAGTCCTTCAACCAGAGGATAAAATTAAAATCACAGTTTGTGTGCTTTTTTTTTTTTTATCATCATGGAAAAGAAAATTGTCTGACATTATCGTCCAAAAAGGCTGTTTTGTGGCAACTGGATTCGGCGCGCTGCTGCTATCAGACAGTAATGATGTCATTTCCACGGCGACGCTCATGACAACCATGAGGCCATTCTAAACAAACCGACAACACAGTTTATGACACTGACCGGAGCTTTACTCATTGTCATCACATTATAGGCTGCTCTGTTCAACAGCTGCCTGTCTCTGTGGTGATCTGAGCAGCAATTTTGTTTGTTTTTGTCTTTTTTTACCAAATTATTCCAAACTTTGATTGATTATTTTACCACACTTTAGTAACTGTATGTTTAAGGCATCTTTGGACTTTATATTCTACTTTTTAAATAAGGAACAGAAGGTAGAGAAAAGTTTTATTCAGTGTTTAATAAGGGAAATATGTTTTACTCATATCCATGTCTAATAAATTTCCATCCCTTTTTTCTTAATACAAACACACACAGGCTGTTATACTAGAAATTTCCAAACAGGGAGCTGAGGGAGGGACATGTGCCATGTGTGAATGTACAGTGTGTAATAGCTGGGGTGGGGCAAAGCCAGTCAAGACTAAATGAACGCAAAAACCTGCTCAAATATTTAGGACAGTTTCAGCAAATTCTGTCTTTTTTATTTTACTTTTGTTTGTTTTTCTGATGATGAGAAGTCACCAGTACCACAAATACTCTAAGTCACAGTTTCACATTTTACTGAGACTCCAAGATGACTACCAGAACCCAACATTAAGTGGGGAGCAACCCCCAAATTTCAGCCTGGAAAATAACTTCAAAAGACCTGAAGAGAAGCCTGTATTCATTGCAAACTCCTCAGGATATAAACAAGACATTTTCCACCCCGCTTGTTTATGATATTGCACAAGTGCAAAACATTACAGAGAATGATTTCAAAGATATAGATCCTGTGACTGTGTCCACCCACACTGAGAGCACACTGAAAGTGAAACAGTGCTTAACTGTGTGTGCCCACAACATACTGTAAGGCCCATAGTTCTTTGAAGCATAGTGGATGATGGTCACTGAACCATATGGGACACCCCCAGGATATGAGAAGAACATGTGATATGAGTGGTATTCCCCTCTAACACAGACCCTACTGATATTTGAGGTTTCTATGACATAATTACATCTTAATTTCAGTGAAAAATGACATTGTTCTGCTTGTGATTCAGTCAATAAATGCATTCCTGTTTAGTTTAAATCCTCTTTTTTTTGTTTCTGGCTCATTCAGAGTTTGAAAAAGTGGCATGTTAAATGCTAGACGTGTGACCAAGTCATTGTTTCGCAAGTCACAAGTCTCTTTACATTCAAGTCCCAAGTGAAGACACGCAGGTTCCAAGTCAAGTCCCATTCAAGTCCAAAACAAGTCATAATGCACTTTTTACCAAATGTAACACTATTTTAAGAACAGTTCAACAACTTCAAATGTTGAACTAAGTTGGAAGTTGCTGCATCTTCGTCTGTAGTTTTTCACCCACACATACTGCAATTTAAAATTAAAATTATCTTTGGTTTGGTCCAGGCATTTTTTTTCCACCTGAAGTTCAGCTACATAATGTTAGTTCTTCATGATTCTCTACTACAGCTTGATTGGATGCTGTCAGATTGGTTCAAACAAGGCGGATCTGGGGAATTAAGTGTCAAATATTTTCAAAAGGCTGGAGTCCAAGTGAAGCCACAAACAGAGCTTCAACAGTTAGTTAATTAACTGATTAGCTGTCAGATGCCAAATTAATCACCAGCTATTTTTTAAGAAAAAATGCCCAAATTCGCTGATTTCAGCTTCTCAAATGTGAATATTTATGTTTTTCTTTAGTCGTCACTGACAGTTCACTCAATATCTTTAGATTGTGTACAAAATAAAACACCTGGGGACATCACCTTGGGCTTTGGTAAACAGTGATCAACATTTTTCATCATTTCGTAGACAAAATGACTAATTGATTAATTGAGAAAATGATCAATAATGAAAATAATTGCTGGTTGCAACCAAAGTCACAAGTCATTGGTGTTTGAGTCCAAGAGTCTTTGGTAATTTTGTCAAGTCAAGTCATCAAATCTGTGACTCGAGCCCGAATCGAGTCCAAGTTATATGAAGATGTAATTAAGTGAACATGTCAAATGTTTCAGCAAGTCAAATCAGTTTGAAAGTTGGAGGAACAACTTTGACAGCATCACTTTGACACTGACAATCTGTCACTCCCATGAAGTGATTGAAGGTTTTTCCACAAATTCGCAACGAAAAAGTGACATCATTTATATCCAAATATAAACTATGACCTTTCAGACTTCAACTAATCAATACTAATTCAACACTGACAAAACTTTCTTTAAAAAAAATTATTTTAAGTAGCAGCATCAGTATAAATACGCTACTATTACCTGTGTCGCACATTTACCAAAACCTTAACAATATAAACAGATTAATGAAAGAAAAGATAAGAATTATACTGCGTTTAGTCACTTTAATCTTCCGTTAACATTACAAGTCATGTGTCAGTTAAGCTTGACTACCTATAAAGCAGTTCCACAACAAACAGCGACTGAAAATATGAATAAATCAAAGGACTACTCACCGCTTTGGGCATTTTTGTGTCCTGTTCCTTGCTCTGTTTGAGGAGCCGCTAGATAAATAAAAGTGTTTCCAGTGAAGATACGTGCTCTCTGTGTGGCTGTAGCTCTGACTGTGCCTTCCTGGAAAGAGAGAAAGAGGAGAAACGAGTTTCAGCCACTTCGGCGTTACTTAAACCCGGCTGAAAGCTTCTCGGCACTCCTGCAGAAGACAGTCATCAGGATGAATCACACACAACCGACAAGCTAACAGCAGCTAGAAGAAACAACACCGGAGACCAGACCTGCACTTCAAAATAAGAGCATCCTGATCTTTCGTCTCAAGAGTTTACAATCTTGACCAGAGCAAACCTTTAATTAACTCCATCCATCTTTAATTTTAATCTTGACATCAGTAATGAGCATTTCCAAATGTTACATACATTTATATACAGATATATTATCAGCCAATAATTTTATATTATTATTTATTATCCTAATAATTACCTATAGCCATTAAATATTGGGTATTAAATAGCTGATTTGACAGATTATGTCAAAGCATTTAATTTGAATTCATAGGCAAAATCCTCAATAAGAGTATCTGTCTGTAAAATCAGTTTTGTGCATCTCTACATAAAACCAACCAACAATGGGGCTTAAACAATTGGATTTTAAGTATTAATTAATCTCCCTGTTATCTTTTGAACTGATCATTTTGAGTAGCTTATAAACTGTGCGAAAATAGTGAAAAACATCCATCACAAATTCTCAGATCCAAAATGACATCTTCATATTTCTTGTTGTGTCAAACCCATAGTACAAATCCCAGAAATATCAAATTTACAGTAATGTAAAACATTATGTTTTACATGCACAGTAAATACAAACATTTAAGAAGCTAGAAAACCAGCACAGTTTTGGCATTTATGCTTGATTTCTGCCCTGAGGCTGATTATTTTAATGTTTTATTGAATGTTTTTATTGAACTGACAAATAAATGTAGTGCATCTAAATGTACCCGAAGATACTCAATTTCCAATAACATTGACCAGAGAAAAGCAGCAAATTAGGTTAAAATAGGAACAATTTTGGCACTTACGCTATATTTGACAATAGACATTGTCAGTTTTCTGTCAATTAACTTATCCAATACTCTACAAATCAATAAAAAATGTTTGGTCACAGTGCTTTATTAAACCCTGATGAAATTTATAATTTTGCAATAATTAAAAACGTACTGTGTACCTCTCTGACAAAAAATAATTCCATAAAACTATAAAGTATCAATTATTTATCGGTATCTTTCTATATTCTGCCAAACCTTTACGCTCAGTGATTTTATTCTGAAATTAAACACCGGAAGTCCTAGATTTATATTTTACCTTGACACTATTGAATCATCCAGGCACCAGGCAGGTTAAATATGGTACTCAACATGCCTCACCCACTGACTATGATAAAGTTAAAGTCCCCACCCTGCTCTGTTTTAGCCTTTCATTTTGACACCCTCTTTTGCTAACAAACCTACACCCCAATTCGGATTACAGGCAGCCATTTACACTGGTACTGCTATGTGTCGCTTAATAAAGTCGATTTAAGAGGCAAAGAAACAATGTTGCATCACACTACAGATAACCATCAATGGTCAGAGCCACTAACTCAATCATATATAATATTTACAGGCTGTTACAGTGAAGGAAAATGTCACAGAATGATGATTTTCAGGGTATATTTTCGGAGGCAGGTTACGTGTTATGAGTGAACCGGTACACACCCACAGCGACAGGGAAACGAGAAATTCCACCTCTTTGATCGGCACAGACAGAGGACAAATGTTTCATAATAAACAAATCGTAAAACGGTTAAACGACCCAACGTCGGCGTGTTTAAACTCAGTTAAACTCGGGCTGTGATAATGTTTCCTTTGTGCAGGAGCTTGTTCTGTGCTGCAGTCAGACACATCCTCACTACAGTATAATCCCACTGACACCTGTTGTGAGATTTGCCTCCTTTGTGCAGAGCAGCAGAAAGTGCGCGGAAAAAGTGCGAAAAGTGTGTTTTTGCAGCGCCTGGAGCTCGTTGTTACTGCAGGCTTCAGTCGGTACGACAGACAGCGTGTGCACGTTTTCAAAGTCTTACCGGAGATGGAGAGGATTGGAGAAGAGATGAGGATTGTTCAACAGCCGCAGATTTCCCCTCCCTCTGTTCACCCAGGCGCAATATGGCGCTCATCCATCCCGCTGCCTGTAGCGCCCGCCCGGCCGATCCTGTTCCTGCTGTCACCGGTAGGCTGGCTCTCAACCCAGGGTCCGGGGACCTTGTGGGGACTCTGGGGGCCTTCCCCGCCAAAACAAGGACAGTTTCATTATTACTTGGGGGACATTTTAACTGAAGGTGGTATTTCCCCACCAACAGTAAGTTTGTAGTTAATCTCATCGGTCAGAGATTTATGTTTGAGGGTCGTTGCCATAGAAACGGAGTGTTTGGGGGCCCATAAAACCTCCCAAACAAGAGGTCAACATTGCTACTTGAAGCATCATACACTGTATGGTTACAGTTATGGAAACACTGTTCAAATTGTACTGTAGTTTTTTTTTAAAAAAAAGCAAGGGCTATTCTTGTGTATTAAACGTGGACTCTCTACAATAATGAAGATTTGACTTTTTCCACATTATTACAGTGTACTTATTTTAAAGATCAAAACCAACAGTTTGGATCCCAACTCACCCTTCCTAAGTCTCGCCCCTTTTCGTTTGTGCTCTAATCATACTTGCCAACCTTGAGACCTCAAAAATAACTCAAACCAAAGCCGCAAGTCTGGGGGACTTTGTTTCTTGCATTCCGGTGACTTAAAAAGAATTAAAATATGAAAATAATAAGTAACATACACTTTTTTTTTTTTGCAAACAGATTCCTGCAGATGACTTAGAAATAATAATTATTAGCTGGAACATTTGAGAAAACCACAAACCTTGGCCAACATTCTCCTTTGTGGTTTCCTGTACTTGTTATGTTCTAGTCTCATCTATGTTGAAAACGAAACCAAAGTTTGAAGATAGTTAAAAGATTTTGCTAGGAGACCCGTAAAAGGAACAGACGCATATTTTAAGTTAGCTAAAGTTAGTAAAAGTCTAGCTGGCTGACGAGCTAGTTAAAGATTAATGTTAATTAACAAGCTAGTTAGCATTTTGGTTACATTAGCTATCACTAACTGTTGATAGCCTATAGATATCTAGCTAAGTATTGATATAGATTAACTAGGTAGTTAGTTAGCATTTGGGTAATACTACTAGCAACTAAAACCATATTGTTTCATTTCTGTTATTTTTATTTTTTTAAATGCTTTATAATTAGATCAATGAAGTGTTGTTTGTTCATTTGGATCTTAAAGATTTTGTTTGAATGACACTTTTATTTTCACAGACAATAAGTGACAGACTATGAAGATTGAAAGACAGTGTGTAGGGTTAAGTGATATCTAGTGGCAAGCTTAAAGAAAGAACACCAAAAAAAAGCCAGTGTTTGGTTCGTCCATTCTGGGCTACTGTAGAAACATAATGGTGGAAAAGGACCAGCACTTCTGTAGATATAAACGTCTCATTCTAAGGTAATGAAAAACACAACAATTCTTATTTTATGGTGATTATACACTAATGAAAACATACTTCTGAATATTATATTCCATCATATTCCGTTACTTCATTAAAAAAATATGTATTCTTGCCAGTCAGATGACTTTATAAATCAAGAAAGTAAAACTGTAGTCATATGAGCAGCAGGTCTTGCTCACTCTTCCTCTTCAGAGCTAATAAGACCACTGTTCATGTTTTGTTTTTGTTTTTTGTGTTTACCCTAAGAAGGGTATATGCCTATACTTTTACATATATACAGTATACATACATACATAATTTTATATAAAGGTTTTATTGTTTGAATCACACTTTTAAAAAAAACTGTATGTTTTCTGATTTTCCACACAATAACACAAATATAGAGGTGTGTAGGGTTGTCTATATTATGCCACTTAAATCAAATCTCATTATATAATGTATTCTGTATATTTATGAATAAGACGTTAGGACGTTTAAATTTAACTGACAGTATTATCTCCACACTAGTTGTGCTTGGCTAAAAATAATTTGTAACAAAAAAACAAAAAAAAAGTAGGGTAAGTTTTATTTGTGTAAGTCACTTTAGCTGAGATAACGACATGAATGAGAATACAATTATTTGCGCAATGACTGCTAAAACAATCTCTGCCTCTGGATAAATAGATCAAATGCTCATAGATCAGTTGTGTGTCACCTGTCCGGAGCACTGATGCATGACGGTAGAAACTTTTTCTGTCACGCTGTAGTTCACAGGGGAAGTGAGCGTCATCCATCCGCCTCACAGTGAACCAAGGAAGCGGGAGGGGAGGCGTCATAGGTGAGCCGACCAATGAGAGGACGGGATTAAAATAGAGCCGTATATATCGGAGGTTAGACCTACTTCTCACCATAATACGAAACCAAAGAGTGATGTGACAGCCCTTCCTGCACTTTGTACTACTTAACAGGCTATATTCCTCATTTTAATGGCCTTTGTCACCACTGCCGCCATCATCATCAACACCTCCTTAGTACAACAATAGTTTCTGAGACTATTTAGTGTAAAATTACGGTAAAATGTCTTTGATGCATCACGTGGTTATTTTGAATTTGGATTTACATTTAAATAAACAGCGCCAGGTTTTTATTTGGGTGGGGAGATAAATTTAGCAGAGTCAATGCAAAACATTGTTTAATTTGCTTGTGAGAGCAGCTCATTGAGCTGTCTGCAGAGTGATGCCAGATGCAAATATATAAAGTCACATTTGAATGGTCCTCTAAATATCTGGCGTTCTTTTAATCATGTTGTTCACCTGTTCTGTTACTGATATCTCCTTCTTTGATTCATTCTTTTAAAGATAAAACTTTTTCTTCTGACTTTCTGTGGCTGGTGTTTTGAAGATCTGGTTAACAGGCGGGAAGTTTCTCCTGATAAGTGGAATATGGACAAATACACTGCGTGTGTGTGTGTGTGTGTGTGTGTGTGTGTGTGTGTGTTTCAAAGTTGCAGCAAGAAATATTAAAGAACAGCCACATTTTGTGTTTAAAGACGTCAGATCCTCTAGTGAATTTGAAGGGCCATGATTTGGTAAATTGTAGATTTGCAGCAAACCCCAGTGCGCATTGCAAACTAAGTCTCGATTTTATTGGTTTTGCAATGACTGGCACTTCACTAGAACTAGGTATACAGTAGAAGAAAATAACATCGTGGGTTTTACAGAAATCTGTTTGACGAAACAATATAGCCACCCACGACTGATGGAAAAATCTCTAATTGCTGATGACGTCCACAATATGTGGATGAAAACGTAACTACAAAAAAGCTCTGATATATTAAAAACAAGAAGACAAGATGTCAGGGTAACTAACTTTACAACAAGTGACCCTTCCTATGTCCCACCCCTTTTCGCTCTGTGCTCCAGTGACAGTTGAACAAAGTTGATACTTTGGTCAGTTTTCTTCTTTCAACACAAAAACACCCCTTCAAATAAAGTCTTACCAAAATCTTCTGTAAAAAACTGCTTCAAAAACTGAAGATACTGTCATGGTCAACTTTCATCCAAAAACTTACATAATCTTGTCATGTTGTACAAACAAGTGTAGTAAAATACAAAACTGCATTTGAATTTTCCACAGTTTCACTACAAATCAATAGAATCATAATAGTGATTTTAACATTGAAATACATGACTTGTGATCACAGAATAATCCTTATTACACCGGTGTTAGTGATGTTCTGTGGTGCATCACTGTCTTCACAGAGATACACCCAGAACTACATAATATTTCTCAAAAATACAGCACCCATGCACTCGTATTATGTTCTCAAAGAGACAACACACTGTAGTTAAGTGAGTGAAAAAAAATGTTTATTTTTGAGATTGCATTCATGCCCTTGACCTTCACATATGGTTTCTCTATTTGTCAAGTTTTTCTTGCTGCTTCTCCACTTGTTTGGGCTCCTCCAGACTCTTCTTAGCGACATTCAGGATGACACCTACAAGAGAGGATGAAGACAATTCAGTCACTGACATTGATGGCGTCTGCAGTGTTTAAAAAGAGCCACTAGATGGCACTCCGACAATGTCTATGACCTGATGACCCCTGGAGGAGGACTTGTGAAATACCATTTAGCTGTCAGAGGTAATATCATCTCACTCAAGAACAAGAGTGTCAAACTCAGTTTCATCCAGGGTTACATCAGCATGGGTGGATGCCTTTAAAGGGCCAATTATAAATTTAGGACTATATAAATGTATCTTATTATTAGCATATTATAAAATTACCTCTAAATTTGATTATAATTAAGATAAGATATTCCTTTATTAGTCCCACATCAGGGAAATTTTTTTTGTAACAAGTTAATAATTTAGAACAAGCTTTGAAAGCAGAAGTCAAGGAAAAATACTGGAAAGCAGACATTCAAGTGTACAACTATTATCCAATTTACACACTGGCTTGTCTCCATTAAGCACAAACTTATTTGCTTTCCCTTCTCTCTTTAAATTGCCTTTTCTTTTCTTGGACATTTTTCTAGGCTGCTACTATTCATGTTATTAGAAAGGATAACAAAAAATCATGATGCATTCTGGGACATGTAGTTTATGCACACAGTACTTACATTACGCAGCATCTATCACTAACTTACATTATTATCACGTACAGTTATTCTCAATATCATGTCCTGTCTTTACATTCATTATCTGGTGCGATCTAACTTTTTTTTTCACTACCTCCCACTATCACTGACAATATTACTTATAATGTAACTGCCATTACTACTTTTCTATTTAGCATGCTTGAGGTGCTGTACATTTGCATGTTGTAACATAAAATAGCAAACTTAAACTACTCAGTCCAGTATGCATGATGGGAAATGAGGGCCGCATTTTAGCCTAGGGAATGTTTTTTTTTTT
>JAJHUR010086370.1:0-23652 GCA_027495735.1 Lutjanus campechanus
TGTTGAGGGCGCTCGTGTGCGATTGCGCCTTTTTGGAGTCCTTCATCATTTGCGTTATTTTAGCCCGCCCCTTTCCTTTTTTGATTGACAGGTAAGTGACAGGCTCGAGTCCATAGCACACGTGCTTGATTCCTCCCGGTTCCATAGCAACGGCGCACCAAAGAAATTTACCGGTATTTTTTTTCAGCGTGAGAAATACAATGTGTGGCGGGAGGGCGTGACAAAAGACCGAAAAGCGTGAGTGTCACGCTCAATGCGTGAGACTTGAGAGCCCTGCTAATGGCAGCTAGCAGTGATGGTTAGCTACTTCAGCAACAAGTGAGCTAAAGCTATCTGTCCATCATCAGACAACTCTCTAACTGTATGTTCAGACTACTTTACTACTTTTAAGTCATTGTCAATGGAAGCTGGAGACATAAAGGTAGAAACCGATGTCCGACACTTGTTGCTGTGTGTTGAGTGTGACGTGCTACATATAAAAATTGAGATGGCCTCAACTTTTCTCAGCGCATAGTGACAATGTAGCCAGCCACGTTTGTAGCTGCCACCAGTAATGTGAACATACGGTAAGTAATGCTGCTTTCAATGAATTTTCACAGCCTTGTAACCTGGTAATTTTCTGAAAGCTCAAAGTTCATGAAGCTTGTAAATGATTTCCCATGTTGTAATTATGAGTTCACACGTTCTATTTGAAGACAGCATAAATAATTGAAGCTGAGAAGCTGGAATACATCAGAGGGAAATCAGAAATATTTTCTCCATAAAATATGATCCAGTTTCATCCAAATCAGTAAATAAAGTTAGAAATTGTGCCTTTGTACAGCCCCCAGAAACACTGCAGCCCACTCTGGTGAATGGATGTATTCTCCTTCGATGCTCCAGCAGCATTGTAAGTGAGAAAGTATGACATTCAAATTCATTATATGCCCCCGAGTGCAAGATGAGACATCAAAAGTCTTTAATTTTTTCCAGGAAAACTCTGAAATACATTTAAAAACCACCAGAGAAAAAATATTTTTCTCATTGCTGACATCAACCTAAGTAGCATTTCCCAGCAGGAATATATTATAGAGGCTCTGCTGTACAGGTCTCCCTGTGTAGTCTTTCACTGTTCTTCTTTCCTCAGCCCAACAGGAGGCACTGCTGTCAAACATCAAGTGTTACATCCTTCATATACAAACAACATGACAGGACATATTTTATTCAAAACTTTATTAGATTTCATATTTCTATAATAAAGAGATCAAGAGCTGATATGCACGGATGAGTGGTTGAAAATGGAGACATCATCTGAGGGCGAGCCAGAGCATTATAGGCTAACTGTATATTTGTGTGCAGAGAGCAGCGGTGGAGTATGACTTGGTGAGTCCATATGCTCTGCAGGGTCAGATCGAGTACAGGGGCTCCAGTCCACTCCATGCTCCTCTCTGGATGCTCCCCATTCACCCTGCATGCCATCATCACAACTCCCTGATCCAGGACATCTCCTGCTGTTGTATTGCTCACAGACAACCTGTCACAGTAACTCAAAGGTGCGGTGTGACAAACTGTCACTTCTGTTGTGATTTGCATAGAGTTGCTTGTCATCATAAGGCCCTCACTGACACAATCTCAGCATTACACAAGAGCTGGGTTCTCTCAGTTCATTGATTCAGTGACACGGTATTTCAAACAATTCACCTCTTTTTTTTTTAATCAAAGTTTATTAGACAACAACAGACTGAGAGAAAACCCACTCTTCAACAGTTCAGTTCAATTATTGCAATTATATTATTTGATCGTATGATCCTGCAAAACATTGTCTTAATGTTTCCAAAGTCACTGCAACAATCCAAAAGTTAAGACCAGATTTCTTGACAACACAATTCATAGTCCTGCATGAAGCTGGATTTTCTCTTTTAAGGCAAACAAGAATATGGTAAACACACATATGACAGCTGTATATTACCCATAATAATTCTTGCAGCTTGTGTAACAATCTCTTCCTCAAAGATCCCGTGCAATGGGATCATGTAGTCAGCTTTTTCAGCAATTTTTCCTTCGTCAATCCTATCAAAATATTTTTTTTCATAACTAATAGCCTATATGTTTATACTTAAAGGAATAGTTTGATATTTTAGTCGATACGTTTATTTGCTTTCTTGCTGAGAGTTAAATGCGCTGGGGCCAGGAGATGGTTAGTCAGCTTAGCGGAAGTACTGGTAGCAGAGGGAAACACCTGAGCTGGCTTTGTCAGAATAATAATTTAAAAACCTGCCTAACAGCGGCTCTAGGAGCCTGCGTCTAGTGTTTTTTTGTTTGTTTTGTTTTTCTTTCACTGCACAAAAACTTCATCCCAGCATTCCCCAGTACCATTCCAGTGTTTTTCTGCCAGAAAAGGAAAATGGTCACAGAGTCTAAAGTGTATCTGTTTCCCCCAGTTTCCAGTCTTTATGCTAAGCTAAGTTAAGAAGAAGCTCGCTGTAGCTTCATATTTACCAGTCACATACAAGGGTGGTATCAATCTTCTCATCTAACTCTGAGCATAAATGCAAATAAGTGTGTTTCCCAAAATGACAAACTGTCTCTTTGAGGCTGATCTCTCACCATCTTATTCTGTTTAACCAGATCACATTGAGTAAGAAACTATCATTTCATGAGACCTTGAAGAATCTTAACACCTGCTTTTACCTTATGTGTGCTGTTCGGTTTCTTCTCATCTCACTTGGATGATCAATGTGACAAACTGACACTGGTTTGGATTATACATAACATACACAAAAATATAGGCTACGTTTTTAAAGTGCCTAACACACCCTCTTTATAATATTGCTTCAAGCCAGTGACTGAAGACTGGAGTCACTTTAATGTGGAGGCACATTATCATTAAGATAACACAGTTTCCAGACATTCACACTTTGCTGTACAGTTTGCTCATTCAACAACTGTTGTGACTCAGGAGGTACGTTTTTATCTGACCTGACACAGTGTTTCCCCACACATCTGTCCCACACTCCAGAGGTATTTCTTTTTAAAGCCAGACATTCAGTGTCTTGAATGTGAAACAGATGTAAATGCAGGTGAAACTGTATTTCACTGTTTGAGTTTGATGCAGATACATTCATCTCCTAATGTGATGCTCAGGAGTCATCCCTGTTTGGCACAGTCAGTGGGCTTCACTGAGAGCATCACTTGTCTGATTTCCTGCTTATACAGACATTATACTTGAACTACAGCCCCCCTACTCAGCCTGCTGTCTCAGGCCTGATCCCATATGAATCTATGGGTTTTTTATTACTGTATGCATGGGCAGAACAACCAGCTTTTCACTGCAGTGCAGCAGGTAAAGATTATTTATAGCAGAGAAACACACTGACTGAATGAATGTGTCGGTGTTTAGGAAGACATGAGCCATTTCCATGATAATAAGCAAAGGGAATATGTTGAGTCTGATCCAGGCATACAGCGTTCAGGGCCGCATCACCAAATAGTGCTTAGCCTTAGCCAGGGTTAGCACGATGAAATTATCATGGCATAAAATGGTATTGACAGTTAACCTCAGAGCTGACACTACCAGTGTTAGTAGTATATCGGAACATGTTTTTCCAAAAAGTATGTATTTCTGTTCTCTAGCATTGTATCTAAAATCTGGCCCATGTTGCACATGCTTAAAATGCATTGGTTATTTATCTTAAAAGCAGCATCATCAGAGGGTCATTCATTTTCTAGGGGGGTTGGGGGGGTTGTTCCAGGGGATTGTCTATCATTTCAGCTCAGAAGCTTGTTGTACTATTACTGTTTGCTGAGTTTTATAAACTGTTTTGCAGTATGTCGTTGTCCTCACTGGCAGAGGAGCAGAGAAGCACTAACAGGCACCTGTGTTTTATATCAAGCAAAGAGAAGGTACAGGATGAAGAGCTGGGCTGAATCCTACAATATTCTGTTAAACCACAGTCTGTTTTACTGCAGTTGATTGAATAAATCAAATAACACACTGTAGGTGTTTTGAGGAAAGTAGCTACAAACCGATCAGTAGATTTGTGAGATAGAACTGCTGTTTTTCATTTAGTTGATCATATTACTTAAGGGATACTGTGAATTTGGTGTTAGTTAAAGAGGGATTCAGCCCAGCTGTAAATACATTGCATTATTCCCTGTCTCAAGCACTTAAATAAAAAAAGTTTTTGTTCTGACTTCAGATGATAAACAGTCAAAGTTTCAATTTTTTGTGTGCTCTGGCTGTGGCCACAGACAGTTATTCATATATCATGGCTACAAAGCACTTTAAACAGTGCACAGCCGTGCAAAAATAACATACAACTGTTATATACATTTTTTTTGTGATTATCCAAGACACACAGTTTAATAACATACACACAAATTCACACTTCCCCATAAGTTAATAAAATGTGCACAGAATTTGGTTTTGATTTAAAGAGTTTAAAAAGAAAACCATCTACCAGAGACACTTAACTTACTGATCATAAACAAGGATGCTTTCACTTAGCGTATACACACTGCACACCATGCATGACTACTGACATTTATCTCAGGAAGACTAACTTTGCTTTCAGACACAGCTAATGGCGATCCTAACAAATAAACAAATATTGTCAGCAAGATCAGCAGCCCCCTGTGTCTACACTGCTTTTTTTTAATTTACTGTAATAAATGATAAAATGACCATGATATGTCAGCAGAGATCAAGGAAACATATTAAGTTGAAAAACTCAATAATGCTATAGCTGCAGTGTCTCCCTTTTTTTCTATTCCATTCCAGAATAACAGTTTTTGTTTGCCTGTTTCATGTTAATTAGAGATCAAATTAATGCTGAATGTTCACTGACTCAATAAGTGTCTGTTTATGACTTGTAAGAAATCATTACTAGTCTTGTAGAAGAAGTAGATGATTATAACGGTTACACTGAGCAATATGTTAATGGAGTCTGGCAGACAGCAACACAGGCCGTCGCTTAACTCAAAGTCCTGCATGTGCATTTTCGTAGCAGTGGGCTCTTGTTTTCAGGATAACAGGCTTAACTTTCCATTGACAGACAATTGACAGTTATAAACAGCTGATCAACTTATAGGAGTCTTGTAGGACTCTTCACTTCTTATTGGCAATTTATGATGTTGCATGCGTCTTGTGCTGCTGCAGTGCTCCTGCAACCTGCCTGAGCTGCCCCAGGTCTGGGTATGATGGGGCGAGGGGAAACGACTTGCTTCAGCCATAGCATTTCAACCTAATTAATATATTGTCTAGATTTTTTGGACTGCTGCATTTATTTTTGCACATCCAACTGCTACATATTAGCAAGTTACTGCTCCATGTTGTATTTAAAATAATATCTAATGGTCAAAGTACAATCACAAAACCAGAGAAAACAGTGCTTGAATTAATGGTTAACATCTAGTTTCTTTACTTTCTTGGTGAGGATGTATCAGATGATGTCTTTGCCAGCAGGAGTGACTAAAATGGCCAAATATCCATCATGTTTATAATATAAAGAGCCAGTTGAATTAAACCTCACAGGACTTTTTCGTCTTTAGTCAAGTGTCCTGCCTTCTTCCTCCTTGTTCTAAAACTACCTTTAAAGGTTCAGGAGGAGATTTTTTCGTTGTCTGAACCTGTCACTATGTCTTGACATTAATACATGAAACAGATAATATGTGAAAAAATCAGGCCCTTCTGGTCCCTCCTAGTATCCAGTCTGGTGAAGGATGTAGATTTATGGGAGACCAGATGGGATGTAAATATGTCAGTTTAAAGGAGAAATCTGTAATATATTGACTTTAAGAACTCGTAAAATGACCATGATATGTCATCAGAGATTAAGAAAACTTTTTAAGTTGAAATACTGGCTTCTCTGACAACAATGCTACAGCTGCAGTGTTTGACATTTCTATTCTGGGCCATAATAACTGTTTTTGTTTGCCTGAGTTCAAATTAATGCAGAATGTTTGCTGAAAAAGTGTCTGTTATGAGTCATAAAAAATATCATGAAGAATCAGGTTGAAGGTGTTGATATTTATAACACTTAAACTGAGCAAAATGTGAATGGAGTTGGGCAGACAGTAAGACAGGGAGTCACCTAACTCGGTCCAGAGTGTGTATTCTCAGAGTAGTAGGCTTTTGTTTTCAGGATAACAGGCTTAACTTTCCATTGACAGACAATTGTCAGTTATAAACAGCTGATCAACTCACAGTGTAGGAGTCATCCTTGCTTGCTATTGTCAATTTGCATCTTGTGCTCCTGCAGTGTTCCTGCAGCCAGCTTCCTCAAGTCTGGGGAAGAGGGGATGGGGAAAATGATTGGCTTCAACCATATTGGATTGTTTATATTAAATAGCATTTCAACATATTTAAATATACAGTCTATGGCTCCAACTCACTACTTTGACTGCAGTGCTCATTTTTGCTCATGCAAATTGCTACATATTGCTCCTTTAAGACTGAAATCCTGAGTCAAGCTGAAGTGTCTCTGACTGGTGCAGTTGTACTTTAGATGTAAATTATTAAATTGTGTGCACATTTTAAATAACTTCACTCATGACTTTCACATTCTGTAGTTGTATATCATCTGCACAGTTACTATTCAGTGCCTATGTATACATTCCCCTCTGAAGGCCACAGCCAGGCAGAGTTTTTAGGAGCCTAACTTCAACATAATGAATCTGTATGTGTGCAAACACATGTGCATATACAAATATATGCAAAGAAGGTACATAAATATGAGTACTCATATGGTTATATATACATGCACTTTCTCATTTCTTTTTTGGTGTTGGCTTTGAATCAGCTTTGGATCCTGAGAGGCCATTTTCTGTGTTGTCGATCCCTGATGAAGTTACAAGGCACTCCTTACTGCAGTGGGGCCGAAGGAAAAAAGACAAAGTTAGAGATGTACACATATAGCAGATCAAAGAAACAGTTCAGTCTCGCTTCATTTTAAATTCACGTCAGCATGCACAGTATCTGAGCTGTCCAAAACACGCTGCCAAGCACCGAGACTCTGAGGAAACTGTATGAAACGGTTCACTGCAGATACATATCCAGGTGGTTGTGAAAACTCACTTTTTCTCCTCAAGCTTGGAAAGAACAAAGAGAGTGAAGTTCTTGAGCAACATGAAGCCCATTAACAATGCGATGCCTCCGCCCACACAGGAGGCTATGATAGTGGCCAGCGTGTTGTCCACCACCCTCACTGCAGACATTAACAACAAAACATAGGAATGAGGATGTAAACGAGCTACATAACAGTTGAAAGAGACAGTCCAGAAAATTAAAGTGATAGTTTGGAGTGCCTAAGTCACACCCCTTCTTGTGTGCCCCATGGGCAATAAAAAAATATAAACAGTAGTCAATGGTAAGAGACACAAAAATTATTTTTTGAATGGTGCCATAAATCACACATATGTGGTTTGTCAATTTAAAACATAATCATACAAGCCAAGAAAGTCTAATTTAGTTTACTGTGAAACTGCTTCATGAACTACATCTCTCGTCTCACACAATATACGTCATCAACATCATTCTTGCTGCCCCTTGTAACTTTATCTTATCTGAAGTGTTTTATCAAGACCCACTGTTGTGTGACTACATCCTGGTACGAAACACACAAGCATTGTAGCTTTAGTGGCTAACGTTAGCTTTTGGAGGGAGAAAATCATGACATCACTTACACAACTTCTGGGTCGTGGTTTCATAACCGGCTAAAAACTCCTTTCAGTTGGGGGTTCAAATAATTTGAATTATACCTTTAAAATGTCTAAATCATGTGAGAGAAGCCTGGCTGCCTGTTGTGCTGTTACAATGCCTTTTAATCGAGGCGAGTTGGTACAGCCATATTTGATTGGAGCTGTAGTGTGGGCCAAGCTGAAGCCATTGCCTACATGTTTGACATACCAGATGATGAAGAATGATGAGGAGGTCATCTTTTGTGACACTTGGTCATTTTAAACTTTAAAGCTAGACTGGCTCTTTCCCAGATCCATTTATGATGAATTGCCTATACACCTCTGTCGGCTATCAGTATCAAATTCATTAAGAAAACATCTACATGGATGGGTGGTTGTTTTACTCATTTGTTAAATGTTTCCATCAGCAGCTATATGAAATTATAATGTTGTTCCACTCTTGAGGAGAGACTAATTTGGGTTTAATGTACAAACTGTGTGTGGTATAACACTTGTTCCTCCTTTCCTGCGTCAGTGTGTGTCTGGCTTATTAAAAAATAACTACACAGAGAAAACAATATCTATCATAAATTAATTCCTCATTATTTATTTTCAGTTTTATCATTACCTCAATATTTATTTTGCCTCTGCAGGAATGTTTTATTTCATAATTTATAATTTTTTCTGTAGTGAGGTTTATCTTTTCTCATCAGGCTTGGCATTTCTTCAGCAGGACTGTCCATGCATATGTGACCTGATTTATTTTATCTTCCACATATAAATAAATGCATAGTCTGGTCTATTTTCATTTCATTTATGCACATTATGGGGGCATGAAGTTAGCCCCAATGAGTTGCTCCATATTTGTGATTGGCCAATATGTAGTATGTCAGGGTATATAGTTAATCTAGTGATATCTAGAGGGATGTGCTGTCAGATTGGGCAGTTTTCCACACAACTGGCCCGTCCTAAGTCCCCTTTTCACTCTGTGCTCCAATAACAGTTCAGCAAACTTGGAACCTAATTCAACTGTCTCCTTTCCTGTTTCCTGTACTTAGATACATAGTACATAGTGTTAGGCTCATCTATGTTGAAAAGAAAATCAGTTTGAAGAGGGTTGAAAGATGTTGCTGGGGGGTCTGTGAAAACAACATATATACAGTCACATCTTAAGTTAGCTAATGTTCATAAAACACAAGCTAACTAGCTAGGTAATCAACATCAATTGTTGGCAAGCTAGTTAGCTGGCGTTTTGCTAACATTAGCAAAATTAAAATGTGAGTGCTGCAGGAATGAGTCCAAAAATCCAAAAGTAAGTTAGTATATTAGCATCTCCTGTTCCCTCGTTTCAAAGTCAGTGGGGTTTTAAAATGGGGTTTCCTTTATTTTTCTAAAATAAGGTCTGTTGTTATCACAAGCTTGAGATTGTCACGTTTTGTTCTATGACATATAATACATCAGTAACTGCTCAACTGTTATTGAAGCACAGAACAAAAAGAGGTGGGACATAAGAAGGATCATTTGGGCTCATTTTAGTTGCTGAAAGAGGAGGAAAAATTACTGAGAAGGTACATGAGTAATGGATGAGCAAAACAACTATTGGGACTACCATTTTGTCTCAAGACCACATTAAGATGTATGATGAATAGAAAATATATTAGACCCCTCCCTTACAGCTTTTGACCACTCACACTCATCCACCACAATGAGGTTGAAGATGGCACTGTGGTTCCTGCCCTTCTCTTTGGGGTTGCGTCCAAAACAAGTGTACTGGCCTCCGTCCTCGAAGGTGATGTTCCACAGCAAGATGGAGATGTTGTTGTTGTTTTTCCCCACAAACTCCACCCGCTCTCGATATATTTCCACATGTGGCACCACCCCGTCTGACGGTATCACTGAGTCACACACCTGACAGGACCAACAAGCTGTCAGTCACCCAAAAGAGCCATTTACAGGTTACCAAAACATGAGCATGAAGTTTCTCTGAAACACAAGGCTCTTACCTTCTGCATGTTGCCGCTGTCATTGAACTGCCAGCTGAAGTAGAGGTTCTTGATGCCGATACAGCTGGAGTATGTGCAAGGTAACATTACTGTGCTGCCATTCACCGCCTCCAAGAAGGGAATCTTCCCTGTGGACATCTCCAGGGCCTGACCAGACCACATACCTGACAAATAAGGTCAAAAGGAAAACACAACAAGAATGAGCTTTACAGTGCAACAGTGTTGTATGAACACTAAGTCAGTTGGTTTTAATAGTCAAACAGTTTTAGGAAATACACCTGCTTGTTTTCTTGCAGAGAGCTGCATGAGAAGATGGATGCCTCAAATTTGTGTTAAATATACATCTATAGCCAGCGGCCAGCTAACTTAGCCTAGCATAAGACTTGAAGTAGCCATCCTGGTTCAGTCTGAAGCATGTGGCAACCTCAAGGGGCTGAAAAATTAAGCTAACACTGAAGTGCCAAAACCTGTGGTTCCTCGAATGGCCACTTGAGGCTGCCTCCAAAAACAAGTCAGTCCCCACAGATGCATATTAAAACGTCCAACTTTACAGCAGATATTAACATTTTTACAGTTTGCTTGTTCATTAAAACTGTAAACTCCTAGAAAAAAGGTCCTAAATAATCATAAAGGGTTTGTCAGCTTATCCCAATAGGAAACCCTTTTTGGCTCCTGCTAGAACTTTTTATAAAGTTTCCACTTGGAACCTATTCACAGTTATACTTAGAACCCAACATAAAGAGCTACCTAAAACCATCTGTGAAAGGTTTCACCCAGAAACCCATGAGAGGTTTTACAGAGAACCCTTCTATGGTGTATGCCGCCCATTTTTTTATTTAGCCAAGAGTTAAGTGGAGTCAGGACCTGCCGATATAGGCAGGGCTGTGTATCGTTTAAAAAAATCACAATACCAGTACCAATAGCAGTGCCCATAAAGTGATACTGACACCAATAGAGTACTTTATTCCATACATTTGCTTTTGACGGCATCTTGGGGGCATCTCTGCAGCAATGCAGTACTTCATCATAATGCTGTTCTGTAACACATTTTTTCTTTTTCAAATAAATGCAGTTTCTGTTATTTGTATATTGTACCCACATTGCAATTTCAATATAATGTTTCTATTTAGCTCTTCTTTCTTTGCAAGATACAACTATGCCTTATACTATATCTGTATTTGAAAATAGTCTAAATTAAAGAAGAAGAAGAAGAAGAAGAAGAAGAAGAAGAAGAAGAAATTTATTTATATAGCACTTTTCACAGTCACAAAGTGCTTCAGAAAAAAGCTTCAGACTCAATGCAGTTTGTGAACAATTTAAATGTTAACAATGAGAATGAGCAAAGGTTCATGAACGGTGACAGTTCCTCTGTCTCATACACACCAAAACAAGACTTAAAACTTCTCTTCAATATGGCATAATGTACAGTGAGATTTTTGACATGTAATTATAAGTACTGTAATGACTAAAGGTAAATAACAAAACAGCTAGAACAGTCTGCGAAAATCACATCACTTTACTGTAATGCAGGACCTACCGTAGCATATGCGTTCTGGCACGAATCAAACCCTCCGTAAAATGACACCACAAAGAGCTTGCTGTGACATTACTGTAAATGAGAGAGGATGAAATCTACTGCGCCCCATGTGAAAACTGTAACTGTACACCAGAGACCAAAGTCAAACAGCATCAGGAAGTCACAGTGATTAAGTCTTCTACTTTTACCAATCAAATAGATAGCTCAGGGAAACTGCGTGTCTTTTTTACTGTCTGTCTTTTCCTTTTTCCTCATTCATTCAAGACTTGGCAGGCATTCCACCTTCACATTTTTAGCTGTTCAGCTTGTGATCAGACATGTGTCAGGGTCACAGGCAGTGTAGAGTAACAGTATATAGTTCCAGCAGGTCAAGGACAGACTGTACTGTCCATTAAAGATCCTTCAGCTTAATGCTTCCATCTAGTGTGTGAGGTGAAAACTGCATGAGCTGCTGTGCAGAACTACACACTTCAAAGAAAGGGTTTCAAAAGGGTTCCTCCTGGAGGGAGGGCTGAGGTTCTACCCAGAACCATTTACTTCTGAAGAACCCTTTTATTAAAGAAAAGCTTTGTGAAGAGTTCTTTTTAAGACTAAGAGTTGCATTAAGAACCCTGTTCATCCAAAGAACCCTTTGCAGCAAAGAGTTCTTTGAGAATTGTTGAAATCTTTGAATAACTCCTTTGTCATGGGATCTTTGCACCATAAAAAGCATTCTCAGTAGAACACACTGAGTGGGTTCTAGATAAAACCCTTGGAATACAAAAAAGGTTCTTGATAGAATCCCCTGGGTGGGTTCTTGATAAAACCCTTGGGATATAAAAGGGGTTCTCGGTTTAACTCCCTGAGTGTGTTAGAGATAAAACCTTTAGAATATAAAAAGATTCTCTGTAGAAACCCCTGACTGGGTTCTTATTAGCACCTTTAGAAGGTGGAAAGAACCCCATAGAGCAGGTTCTGTGTGGAACTATTACACCATTGGAGGGTTCTGTGTAGAACCTTTCACAGATGGTTCTATATTGGATTCTTGATAGAGCTCTCCAAAAGGGTTCCAAGTGGAACCTTTATAAAAGCGTTCTCCTATGGGGACAAACTGAAGAGCCCTTTATGATTCTAGTTAGTTAGCACCTTTATTTCTCAGAGTGTAGGGCGCAGATGCAGAGGTTATAGAGAAAAGAGAGAACTCTGACACGTCTGATCAATGGTTGCAGCTGTAACATTTTCTGCACTATTTCTAACATTCCTGTCACTTCTGCCCTCTGTTTGATGCACACGGTGTTACGCTCGGCTCATAACGTGGTCAAGGTCAACGTCTGACAGGCACCACTGCAGCAAACAGGAATAACATTGCTAAGAACAGCAGATACGGCTTCACACAGCAAAGGAGGGCATACAGTATGTGGGAATGTTATTGATTCATTCTCATCTCAGTCTTGGTATCTCGCAAACTCCCTCCCTCCAATCTTTTCCTCGGCTGGTCCAATGCAGCACAGTGAGCTTGCAAAAACAGTGACGAGTGAGCAGCAGCATCACCCCTCCTGTCTCACTCCTCATTCACATTTTTTTTAGTTTCATTCAGGCTTTTTTAAACAATAACAATAATAAACAAAAATATTTCATAATATCTTTTAAAATATTCTATTTTCATTCCTTCCATTGCATATGATCACCCTAAATCTATCACCAAGAACAAAACAAGCAGAATTACATGTGTTTCCTTGTGTTTGGTCTATGACAACATTCACTATCCCTGAAATCAGTCGTCCATTCTCTCTTTCCTGCACTTCTTATTGAGGTTTCCAATTAAAGTTTTGTTTTGCAAGGTAAAGTTTTGGTGCTTTAGATAAAAGTAGAGCAGTGATGCTCCAGTTTCTACCCTACATATGTCAACTTTAGAACAATAGTTTATTTGATGAGTACAAATATATGCTCTCCACATAATTTTTTAAAAATATGTAGTACATCCAAATGATAAAATACTACAGCCTGATACTGGATTATTTCAGGCTGATGCTGAACTTGAAAGTTCACCACTTTTCATGTGGATGTCTGGCCAGTGTTGATGGTAAATGTCGTCAACTGACCCTTCCCAAGTCTTGCCCTTTTTTGTTTTGGGATGCAATGACAGTTGAGCAAACTTGGTCAACTTTCTCCTTTCCTGTTTCCTGTGCTTAGATGTGCTATGTGCTAGGCTAATCTATGCTGAAAAGAAAAACACATTTTGAACACATTTTTGAAAAACATATTTAGCTAACTAGCAGGCTAATCTACATAAATCATTAGCTAGCTAGTTAGCTTGTGTGTTGCTAACATTATGTGACCCTATATGTTGCTTTTACGGGAAAAGGAGCAAATTGACTGAGTCACCACTGGTTACCAAGTTTTCGCAACTGTTATTGGAGCACAGAGCAAAAAGGTGTGGGACTTAGAAAGGGTCAGTTGAAGCAACAGATTCCTCAATGCGCACCACACTGACCAAAACAAGCTGAGTTCTCCTGCTGCAAAATCAGCTGTCGCTCCTGCAGCCAGTTATGTCACAGTGATGTCACAGTGATGTTGTTGGTGTTAAGGAAGAAATACAGGTTATTGTTTCCAGCTTTGGGTAGCCAGGGGGCATTAGATGAGTATTTTTGTCACCTAACGCTATGTTTTGGCCAACAGAGTAATAGAGAGGGGGATGATAAATAGCATCATGGTGGTGAGCATCAGAAGCTCGCATGCAATGCATCCTGGTACATGTAGGCACTGCTTTGTCAATATAATTATCAATATATCACACTGTGGAATTTGTTGCTCCAACTGACTACATTTACCATCAACACTGACTGAACATCTACTTGAAAAATAGTGAATTTTCCTTTTAAGAAATCCTATAATGACTTACTGTATGGACCGATAATATTTTTTAAAAATATAAACACATAATATCAGTAATATTGACACTTGCCGGTGCTCTCTGTTGGGTAAACTATGTTGTGGTGACACAGTTTCTAAATAATGTCAGACCTACTTTGGCATTTCCGTACTGCAATTTCTTGTTACTTTTCACCGCCACAAATATATCTGAAATAGGGCTGGCCACAATATCCACACTGTATCAATATGAGACTAGATATTGTCTTAGATTTTGGATCTTGTTATATCATGATATGAAAAGAGACCACTACAGCACTCTCTTCTATATGTTAGTTCACTCATAGTCACTATCTCATTCTCCATATTTTGCTTTAATAGACCTTTTTCACAGCAGCCAATTTGGACATGAACTAGTAGGTTAAACACATGTGTAAACAATGATACTAATTAAGGTTCGGTTCCCTTCAGGTCAAACAGATTCGGGGTGCTGCTATTGTGCATGTTGGCTCACTGAACCTTGATTAGTATCACTGGTAACACCTGTGTTTACCCTGCTATTTCATATTACTTTGGCTGCTGTGAAAAAGATCTATACTTACACTCTATTAATACATTTGAACCAGATTTCTCACCATGGTACATCATTACACAAACTAACCACTACTCAGTGCCAAACAAGTGTAATGTACAACGAGGTAGCTTTTTAATCACCTCATAGTGCATTATACAATATGATGCTTTATCCACTATACAACGATGGTGCTTAGATGCTTTGCAACTGCTGTAGCATCTTTCTCTCTGCTACTCGGCCACCTGCATCTGCGGATTAAGTCTACTGTGCAGTTTTTGTTCTGATGGTGACAAAAATGTGTCTAATTCATTCTAAATAAAGACAACACCTGTGTGTGAGGAACAGCTATAAGTGTTTACCTGGCAACACAATTTCACTGTTCTCAATTTTTGTGTGTAAATGCGAGGGAGAGAGCAAATATCTAAAAAATAATTGAGAATGATCAATTTGATTTACTTTACTGGACTGTGAATGTTAAAAGGTAGTTTTGTTCCTACATACAGCAGAACGGTGTCGTCTTATGGAGTTTAACTTTTTAATGTGTGTTTGCTGCATCACTGCACTGATGCTCCACCCCCATAAATAGGTAGATATTCCTAAAAAAGTATAGCCTGAAAGTAATAAATGCAGGACAAATGTCGAAAGAAGAGTGTATTAGACATATATATACTGACAGGTGTATTTTATTTACTGATCAGATAATAGCTAATGCAGGAGGCCACAACTCTGTCAGCTGACTGTAATTTGATTCTAATAAGATGCATTTTCTGTGCATTTCTCAACAAGGTTGTCTGCTTTGGTATAGTTTGAAGTTCACAGAATATCTAATATCCACACTTGATACTCTATATCCAAAACACCGTAACCCACATTTTGAGAGCATATCACCACCGTCAGTCTCAGATCTGGGTGTGAATTTACTTGGGACAACAATAACAGATCTGGATGCCTACTGTTCTGTTACTGTATAACCACCGCAGAAACACTCACAAGGGCATAGGTTTTGTTTAAATCTGGTGAATTTTTATGCACCAATTCATGGTGGAAATAGGAAAACACAAAATTTTCCAGGCATCAATTCAAAATATAATGCAGTAAGGCTCTCGGGCGTTCTATAGTGCTTTTCAAATGTATATCGTTCTGTAGATGAACTTTTATATTATCCTTGCTGAGTCAGTAGTATGCATGATTTACTCGTCTGTCATCTTTTGTTGGGGGACTAAGCTCTTTAAATGTGCATATGGCACCTCAATGATAAATTAATTTATTTTATAATCCCCTGGACTTTAACAACTCATGTGTGTTTCAGCAATAAATCTGCTTTATATAGCAACATATCTATAATCAAAACTTTCTGCATGTTCAAAATATATCCCACATATCTGTGTTTTGGAATTTTAGAAAACACGTGAACATTTCAACGATGGTATTGAAACTTGCTGTTTTGGTCATAACTGATAAAAACTGAGACCTTGTTAAAGCCTCCAAATGATTCTGGGAAACAAAAACCTTGGGCTCTAAAGTTTGAATCTACACAAAAGCGAAGACAACCAAAATCACAAGATTGCAGACTGCAACAACTGCTTTTAAGGAACACCTACTTAACTGGAAGAATTGTTGCAGCTTTAGGGGTTTGTCAAAATAAAAGTCCTCTGCTACTTTTATACTTTGATTGGACATGGGACAAATACACAAGTTTTACAAATACCTTAAAATGTCTTTCATATAGCTCTACAACTTGTCTTCATTTACTATTCAAGGATTCATGAATATGCAAACAATCTCCACACACTCCATGCCCTCCAACCCCCATCCATACCTCCTCTCCTCTATTTTGCTAGCTAATCACAGTAACTCGCTACATCCAGATTCTTCTGTAGAAAGGGCATCGCCGCTAATGATGTGTAGAGTCACACCCTTGATTGGTTCCTTAGGTTTATGATGTTATATGCCCAGCCTGACTACATCCATGCTTTTGAGACTGCCTTTGCTCACTGCAGCTTCAAAGCAAGAAATGCTCAGATATGGCGTTTACTGCTTATTACACTCCTGCTATGTCTTGTAGCACATGAAAAACACCATATGAACATGTTAACAAGCTGAAACACGTGATTTTCACTGGAGGGGGGTCTTAAAAATATTGCACGGGGCATGTTCTATGTGTCTCCCTCCAAAATCTATGCCTATGAATTCTCAGCGTCTTGATGGTTTACTTGACACTGGTCTAAGTGACGCTGCTGCTGCTCTATTACTGCAGATACACATCTTGTCCACCACAAAATGCTGTGGATGGCAGGGCCTCGTCTAGAGTGCCTATGGTCTGACACAGCTTTTCCATCACAGGGGCCACTAATCCTGCTGACACTTCCTTTTGTGGACATACGATCCCAATCCAAAGATATGGATCACAGATAACACCTGGCCGATAGAGTTAAAAGTGTTGCTGTTTGATCGCAGCAACCCTTTTAATCCTATCGGCCAAAGTCTTTACTCTAAATTAACTGAATCTGATGTATTAACAACAACATTCATAGCCTTTTCCCAGGCAGAACCAGCAGTACATTTTGCTCATGAGATGAAACCTCCAGAAAAAAAACAAAAAAAACCAAAAACAAAATACTACTCTTTATAAGGAAACTTGTCCTGCCCCAAAGCAAAGTCCTTGTCGTGTATGGACACAGTAAATACTATTGCAGCAAACACCTGCGTAGGTCATAAGCAGATGAAGGTCAATGTCAACTTTGGAAAAGCTACAGAATCACTGCTCTTCATAACAACACAACAGCTTATGGTACTCAGTAAGAAGTGAGAAAAACAAACACAAAGTTTCCAAAAATGAGAGATGAGAAGTAACTGTGCACATCAGCTGTGGCATAATGACGGCGGAGAAAATAAAGGGAGATGACGTAAGGTCAGAGATAGACATTACCAAGAAGTACAGAGAATATCAGGCCGACGGCTGTGTGTGGAGGGCCCAGCCTCGGGGGTTCGACCCCAACCCACTGGACCTCCATGGTAGCCAGAAGTGCTCCAAAACAAATGCTGCTGCAGGATCCAGCCAGGGCTTGGGATAGCTCGTAGAAGAATATCCTTTAGCACAACTCTCTGCTATATACTGGATTAAATCTGGAAGCTGCTGTCTGGGTGTCACGTCCCAATGTTGCACCTACAGTTGTCCAGGGGGTAATGAGCCTGCCTGCCTGCCTGCCCCCACAGCAGTCCTGTGGAAGAGACTGTAGGTTAGACAGAGGACAGGGGAGGAGGAGGACAATGAGAAGGTAAAAGTTAATCAACCCAATAGCACATTGAGTCACTGTAAAAGCACAGACATTACAGTAAAAAGTTAAATTTTTTGCAGATGTTTGCATGTTTTCTGCTTGCGTCTACTTATCTTTTGCCTGGATGCAAAAGGGCTAAAGCTGAAAGAAAAAAGACATGATTTCAGGCTACAGTTCAAGTTTTGTCATGCCTACCTGCTCCCTGCAGCTGGTGTTCCCTCAGAGGCCGGCAGGCTGCCTGCACAGCTGAGTCAGTGTGGACAGGACAGCGGCGGAGCGGCAAACGCTCACTGCGCACAGTCAGGGTTCACTCAAGGAGAATCCGCCAGCCAGCACTTTCACTGCAGAGACAGCCACATTGCAGCACCAGCCAGGATGGGAGACAATTAGAGAGGAGAGGAGGGGAGGAAAACGGAAAGACAGACAGACAGAGACGTGGAGAGACAGACGGACAGGAGGAAAAGCAGCTGCTCTCATTCCTCCTCAGCAGAGCCCCCCAGTGAAGCTGACTCCCCTCCCTGCCCGTCCCTCCGGCTAGCTCACAACTTTTCCCTGTCCTCTCCTCCTGTTGGCTGCATGCCACCTCTCTCCCTCCCCTCATCTCTCTGTCTCCCCTCCCTCACCTGCCCCAGTATCCCTCTTATTCTCTTTCTCTCCTCCATCACCCCCCATTCACTCGTCCTCCTCCCCCTCCCCCTCCTCTCACTGCTCCCCTCCCTCCATCCTTCACCCTCCTCCTCCCCTTCTCCTGACTCGGGGCGTGTATGCAGACTCAGGCACTTTTGTCAGAGTGTTTGTGAAGATCAGAGAAAAGTTCTGCAGTGCAGGTTGAGGAGGAGGAGGTTGTGTAATGCAGCCCCGGGGCCGGGCCAGACACATAGTCCCATATCCAAATGCTCCATTCATAAATAGACACATCCTGTCGCTGATAACGTCACCTTCAATGTATCAAAACTCAGGATCTCAGAATTACAAGCGGGGAGGAAAAAACAGTGCAGTGCTTTGTCCTCTTGAAACAATTTAAAATGTCAGTTTTTCCAAGCTTTTCCCTTCTTTTATTTTCTCTGCACCTCTCCTCTCCTCTCCTCTCCTCCCCTCTCCTCTCCTCTCCTCTCCTCTCCTCTCCTCTCCTCTCCTGCTGGGACTCATATTCCCCTGGCTCAGGATATCCACAGCAACCAATGATGTGTGTATGTGTGACCCATTCAATGCCTAGAAGGTCAGATTTCCTTGTATTTCATGAGGCATTCATTCACTGGCAGATGAATGTTTGAAAAAACATCTACTCCTATGGCAGAACATGATCAAGTTGGGTGCCTTATAGTGGGGAAAATGTAATGAAGTGCCCTCTAGAGTGCCCTTTCAGTGGAGAGACCATAACACAGTGCCCTCTAGGGTGCCTTCTAGTGTAGAAAACGTGATGAAGTGTCCTTTGGTGCCCTCCCAGTGGAGAAAATGTGGTAAAGAGCCCTTTTCAGTGGCCATCCAGTGGAGAAAACCTGGTAGTGCCCTCTAGATAGCCCTTCCAATTGAGAAAATGTAATGAAGTACCCTATTCAGTTCCCTTTCAGTGAAGAATATGTGGCAAAGTGCCTGCTAGGGAGCTCATCCAATGAGAAAGCATAATGCAGTGGCCTCTAGGTTGTCCTTCCAAAGGAGAAAACATAAAAACATAAACAAATAAAGTGCCTTTTGGGTACCTTTCTAGTGGAAAGAACAGAATGCAGTGCCATATAGGCTGCCCTACATGCTAGAAAAATAGGTAAGCCAGGCTTTAGAACAGTTTCACCACCAATGCATGATGACTCTGTGCGCTAGTGCCCTTCTTATGATTTGCGCCCCTGCGCCATAGCCTGAGTTTACCACTGTGCTCATTACGCCCTTGTGATTAGTGTGACCGTGTGTGCAGTCATTTTTCACAACAGGACAACCCTTCTCCTATAAATGTACAAACACATCAGTCAGCAGCAGCTGACCAGTATCATGTGTCTGCACTATTCACTGCAGGAGACGATGGAGGAAGAGCTGAGCTCAGTTTTCAGATTTGATTAGTCAATTTTAGATCAAACTAAAATTGCCTTTATACACTTACTGTAAGTCTATATGCCCGTCAAACTCCACCCATTACTGTAAATGGAAGGTGACTGTAAAGTAATAATGGTTTGTTGTTATCAGTTCATTAGAGAAAAAAAAAGGTTGGTAAAAGGTTAATTAGAGGTTCATACTGGAGCAAAGGAGACCTGTGAGCGCTAACAAGGATGCAACTGAGATCATGTGACAAAGTGTGCCATCTGAGCCAAGGTACAGTTACACAGGCAGAGGACGAGGGGACAGCAACACATCCATTTTGGACTTCACCTCCTGCTTGTTTTTCTCTGCTTACAGAACTTTACAACAGAAGAAGGTAAGATAATGTTTACAACTCTAAAGGGCTGTAACTGAAATTTACATCTGCAGATAAAACAAAAAGACAGATGCAGTTATCTGCCACACAAGCATTTACTGTACTTTACTTACTTTGCAAGTACTTAACACTGTGATCTATTATTCATTGAGCAGGTTATTAGGTGCACATGCAGACTCTACAGGATGGCAACTTACTCTTTAAAAGCTCATGCAAAGTTTACAATACTTATCACATGTTATTATGTGAAATAAGTCTATAATATAATACAGTCTATAGTCTATAGTCTATACTTTCCCTGGGTGTTAAAACAGCAAGTTTCTCTAATGTAAAACTTGGAAGGTTGGCTAAATGTTTCAGGATGTTAAATATTTTCCCTCAAACTTATAATCATTAGATTGCCTCATGTGAAACCAATGTATTGGTAACATTTCCAGAACATTTTGGGAAGGTTAGCTGAATGTTAAGGTTACTTGAACATTTCCTGTTAACATGCCCTGGATGTTAAAAGGAGAGTTGTTCCAACCTAAAAGTTGTGGTTACATTCCCACAATGCTCCCCTTAGCCGAAAGAACATTTATGTGGTTACTGGAACGTTTGGGAATGTTGTGTCACACAAAAACGTTTGCACAATGTTCTTAGAGCATTGTGGGAGGGTTACCAAATAGAAACCTGTAAGGAACGTTCCAGCAATGTGATGGGAAGGTTATGTGTTAACTGGGGTAGAATTGAATACTAAGGGAAATTGATGGTCCTGACATGGCTGACTAAGCAAAGCTACACAAACAGAGCAGCAATAATTAAATTCTAATGTGTGTGACAGGATGTTGAGTGAACAAAATTAATCCACCCTGTGTTTGATTAAACGCTAGGAGATTGTATCTAATGAGAAAAAAATGGTCATAAGATTACACACTAATATGTTTCAGGGTTTCATAATAAGCATACATACAGACAGGTGCAGTGTGGTGTGAGGTGAGAGCAGGCAGAGTGGAGGGTGGTTTGTCGGGTGTGGAGCTCTAAGTGAGAGGTAGTGTGGCCGGGCTGCGGGCTCACCGCTCTCCTCTCCAGGCCCCTCCACTGGAGTATCAATGCAGCAGCGGTGGGAACTCTTCCAGAACTGCAATAAGAAAAAAAAAAAAAAACAACAGCATTTTGCTGCAGAAAGACAGGGTGCTGCTGCAGACCTGTGCAGGACCACACACGGACAGTCATACTCGCACAGACATAACCACATCCTATGAACTGTACAGATAATCATTACTATGTGTCCCATGTTATCATTCATAGATGACATGTAGGTGCAGCCTCAGCTTTTAAAAGCACTTAGATATCATATATTTGCTCTTACTGCAGCAAAATGTGTGCTGCTCCAAAGGAAAGAGACAAGGACACACGTCTCATCATTTTACCTAAGAACACCAGTAGAGCACTGTAAAAAATTACTCTGCTTTCAAAAAACCTTTAGTAGAATACAGACAAATTACCAGCAAAATGTAAAGTAAAAAAGCACTCTTTTCACAGAACAATGGTAACATATACAGTATTATATATCTGTGTGTGTGTATATACACACATATACATATATATACATATATATTCATATATATATTTATATATTTACTTTATAGCTACGACTGTACTTTACATGCAGTTGGGTAACTTCATCCTTTTGTTCAATGGTCCCAATCTAGGGGCCGAGCTTCCTACAAAGGGTCACAAGATAAATCTAGGGGGTCATATGTGACCTTGGTGCTCCATACACACTGACATTTACATGTACATAGCATGTACACACAAACACAAATGTGAATTGTTTTTTTGGGCCTGTAGTGGAAAGTTTGTTTGTATAAGGTTAGTGTCAAGAAGTCATGTCAGAGTCATGGAGTGTACAGATTGCTGAGGTCACATATGGGACAAAAGAAAATCATTTTCGATTTATTTTTGCTTTTTTTGGGGGGTGAAATTATAGATAATCTGAGCCACTAGCTGTTTTTAAACAGCGTAATCAATGTTTTTGCGGTAACATATCAAATGACAATGTAAAAATAATGTGACAATCTGAAAGTGGTGCTTGAACTGATGAATCTACAGACATTTGTCAGCTAAATCTGCACCTCCCCTCAGCTTTACACTGCTTTATATTACGTGTCTCAATGCTTTTCAGTCTGTACAAAGCAGCTGCTACAAACCTCTAAAAGCTTTCTCTTCACAAGGCAACTGCTGGTGAACATAGAGAATTTAGCAGCAAGCTAGCTAGCCCCGGTTTGTGCCCCATGTATCGACACTTGGCATACATTTAGGTCACTGTGGTTTAGTAACTATTGGTTTCTCTAAAAGAGAGGCACAAACTGGGGTCACTAAAGACCTACATGTTTCCCTCAGGAGCCGGTGGTAGAGACCAAAAACAAAAGCTAAAAGATAGAGAACCTACATTCACCAGGTGACCAAAAACATGACTTGACATGACATGTATAACAGTGATAATTGTTCTGTAACTGTCGGTCCTGGATATTTAAATAAGCAACTCTTTGCTAACAAGATCACCATATCAATATACAAGTGTTGATATGTCAGTGTTGTGTGCATAACTTAATTAAACTGCCCCCTGGCCAAAGAAAACAGTTGCTGCAGGTTTAAATGAAATCATTGGCTGTTCCTTTCTCTTGCTGATCCTTTTCTTTAAAAAATTAAATGCAAGGGGTCTTAACCTCATGTCATTGTACTGGGAAATATATTTAACAACAAAACACAACTCAACCCATTCATAAAGAACCTGTTTAACTACACACATCTGAGTTTTGTTTATCTTGTTTTAAGAGGACAGCTATAAAGGCTTGAATTGTGTTTGAAGTCATCAGTAAAAAATCAACTTAAGGACTAAGACAAAATAGAGATGATACCACCAGGGGGTGATATGTCCTCTTTTGTCGTTTTTATGAATTATTGCTCCAGCCACAGGACTGGAAAGGCTCTGTCAGGTTTTCCAGTGCGTTGCAATGTGAGTTATATTCATGTTTGTTCAGTACGTGTCAAAAATGTATCAGTGACATTATTTAAACCTGTTTCAAAATACAAATCAACTCATTTCAAGACATGGGCAGCTCCATAAGAGGACTCTTGAAAAAGGTTGATCAAATGTCAGACAAACAGACTTTTGCTCTGTTAGACAAGAAAAAATGAATAAAATGCAAACTTTACTCAGCTGTTGTGAGGCCAGGAAGTGAGACTGTGGAACTCGTCATGTATGACACATAAAGGTGTGGCTGATGTTTGGTATTTCACACTCACCCACCCAATCTGTTCACCTAAGAGCTGCTCTGTTGCCACACACAGAACCTTTTTTTTTT
>JAJHUR010086370.1:23672-33793 GCA_027495735.1 Lutjanus campechanus
CTGCTGGTGAACATAGAGAATTTAGCAGCAAGCTAGCTAGCCCCGGTTTGTGCCCCATGTATCGACACTTGGCATACATTTAGGTCACTGTGGTTTAGTAACTATTGGTTTCTCTAAAAGAGAGGCACAAACTGGGGTCACTAAAGACCTACATGTTTCCCTCAGGAGCCGGTGGTAGAGACCAAAAACAAAAGCTAAAAGATAGAGAACCTACATTCACCAGGTGACCAAAATCATGACTTGACATGACATGTATAACAGTGATAATTGTTCTGTAACTGTCGGTCCTGGATATTTAAATAAGCAACTCTTTGCTAACAAGATCACCATATCAATATACAAGTGTTGATATGTCAGTGTTGTGTGCATAACTTAATTAAACTGCCCCCTGGCCAAAGAAAACAGTTGCTGCAGGTTTAAATGAAATCATTGGCTGTTCCTTTCTCTTGCTGATCCTTTTCTTTAAAAAATTAAATGCAAGGGGTCTTAACCTCATGTCATTGTACTGGGAAATATATTTAACAACAAAACACAACTCAACCCATTCATATACAGAAAAGAACCTGTTTAACTACACACATCTAAGTTTTGTTTATCTTGTTTTAAGAGGACAGCTATAAAGGCTTGAATTGTGTTTGAAGTCATCAGTAAAAAATCAACTCAAGGACTAAGACAAAATAGAGATGATACCACCAGGGGGTGATATGTCCTCTTTTGTCGTTTTTATGAATTATTGCTCCAGCCACAGGACTGGAAAGGCTCTGTCAGGTTTTCCAGTGCGTTGCAATGTGAGTTATATTCATGTTTGTTCAGTACGTGTCAAAAATGTATCAGTGACATTATTTAAACCTGTTTCAAAATACAAATCAACTCATTTCAAGACATGGGCAGCTCCATAAGAGGACTCTTGAAAAAGGTTGATCAAATGTCAGACAAACAGACTTTTGCTCTGTTAGATAAGAAAAAATGAATAAAATGCAAACTTTACTCAGCTGTTGTGAGGCCAGGAAGTGAGACTGTGGAACTCGTCATGTATGACACATAAAGGTGTGGCTGATGTTTGGTATTTCACACTCACCCACCCAATCTGTTCACCTAAGAGCTGCTCTGTTGCCACACACAGAACCTTTTTTTTTTTAATCAAAGTACATTTCATGCTACTTAATAATTATAAAAACAGTTCTTTATTCCAGAGTTGCTAAATAAAGATACATCATGACAACATTTCAGTACTTGAGTTGAAAAAGTGTAAAAGTTATTTATACTATATACAAAATGAAAATATCAAATCACTTGTGCAATGTAAACACTTGCTTTGATTGTCACTCACTGATCTTGTGGTGAACTTTTTGGGAACAAAAATTAAGCACATATTCTCCTGTTTCATTTCCAGCAGCCACTGTTATAAGTTGTTTCTTGCTTCAGATTCTGATTAGCCTCCTCTTAGCTGATGCTTTTAAAAACTTAACAGGAGAAACATTCAAATTGGCAACACCATTGTTGGACAAACACTGTCACTGCTTTTAACAACAAGCTGAATGAATCAGGCTCAGCTCTTTAAAAATCTATAGTCTATTTATTCAACATGAAAATTCATTAATTTTCACAACACTGATCTAAGGCAGTGGATTACCAGCAGCAGCAATATGGAAATCCAGTCAGATTAGCAAAAAGATGGGACAGTTCACCACACAAGCCAAAACACATATTTTTGCTTTTACCTGTAGTGACATTTATCCATCTAGATTGTTTTGGTGTGTGTTGCATAGTTTTTGAGATATTGGCCACATTTTTTTTTAGTGCTTTACGCGCCACAAGCCAAGTATGTGCCATCTAGTTCCATTATATTTAAGAGAAGGCATACATTCCTATGATATTTCCAAAACTCGGCAGCTCACACTTAGACAATCCAGGTGGACACACGGCACTGCAGGTTAAAGTTACAGCAGTCACACACAACAAACCAGACTCTCATGGATCAAACACACAGAAAGTAAAGGGGAACTCCACTGATTTACACATCAGTCTGTTTACATGTGTTGAGGAGTTCCACTGCATATGTGTATAAAGTAGTATAACTTGCTACTAGGATAACAGTTGGTACTACAAGTCTGAAAACGAAATATATATATTCATATATATCTAGGGGTGTGGAGATAGAAAAAGGGAAGTTACCAGACCTCTGTAACCCACTTCTTCCTCTCTGCTTGACACTAGCCACTCAAGGCTACATTAGCCACTATTAGCTGATAGTGGCTATTATGATAACACAACAGATTCTCTGACCAAACAGTTGGCAGATGAGCTGCATTGTAAGTAATGTGGGCATCTGCTTTTAATAAAATAATAATAATGCAATATCTCTGGTTCTACTGCATCAGTTTTGATGCTTTCTAAAAAGAAAAACGGTCAATAGTGAGTATGATTATGTTATAGGAGCGCAATGCTAAACTGGATGAGTACTATTTCAACATCTGCTTCAATGTATTAATGTAATTCAGTGACCAAAATGCATTGAACTCTTTAACAAATGGATTAAATTACAGATCATCTCAACATTCAATGTAAATGAATGACAAAAAGACTGATGTCAAAATGGGAAAGAAAATTCTAATGTTCATTTAAAGGTCCAGTGTGTAAGATTTACGGGGATCTATTGGTACATTGTGACAGACATGGAATATAATGTTCATAAGTATGTTTTCATTAGTGTGCAATCACCTAAAAATGAGAATTGTTTTGTTTTCGTTACCTTAGAATGAGCCGTTATATCTACACTGGGTCCTCTTCCACAGAGGCTGCCATGTTGCAACACCATGATTCTACAGAAGCCCAGAACAGACAAACCCAACACTGGCTCCAGATGAGACCTTTCGAAGTTGTTCACCCACCATAAGTTCTCCTACACGTTTGGAAGGGGAGGGTGAGGTGAGCGGCATTCAGTTGTTTGCAACCTACAACCTCACCACTAGATGCCACTAAATTCTACACACTGGTCCTTTAATCATCATCATCATCATCACCACCATCATCGTCATCATCATCGTCGTCGTCGTCATCCTCTTCAAGGCCTTCCTCTTCCTCATCATCTCCACTGCTGGGTTCAGAATCTTCATCGTCTGAGCTATCAACTTCTTTCTCAGGCGTCACAACTTTAAGATGAACTGCTTCTTCGGGTAAACTGACGCGACGCCCGCAAAAGAAATTCATACACACAAACAAACACACACACATGTAAACAGTGAGACAGGCTATTCATTAACATCCGGCCACGAGGAAAGTGAAGCAAATAAAATAAGAGGCCCACACTGGTTTACCTTAGCGAACGTTCACAGAGATAGAGACTTCAAAGAATACAATACCCAGAATCCTCAGCTTGAAATGAACCCAGCCAGAGTAACCACACAGAATTTATGCGCTGCTTCCTTTCGTGAACAAAGATGACCAAAACATCAGTTCATGAACATTTCTCCACCAAAACCACTTCAGTTTCTCTGGGTTTCTCTAAAACTCTTCACCTGTATTCACAAATTTAAGTGGCACACAACTGTGAAGCAATAGAGGTTAATGCAGCTGCTAGTTACAGAGAAAAGTGAAGGGTTCTGTCCAGAAAAAGTTTGACTGCTTGGAGAAGCAGCAGGAGTACCGGTATAGAAAGCTAAGCAAATTACTGCTGTGGACCGGGTCAGCAACAAAAGGTATTCTGGCCACCTACAAAAATCAGCATCGTTTTAAGTGTTCGCTATGGGTCAAATATTTTCGTAGATTATATAAGCCAAAATTGTTCTTTCTCTATCAACCAGACGCGTTTGGCAAAAAAAAAAAAATCAGTTTTACCTTGCAGACCACAGAAGTTGCTGGTCTACCACTGCCTCATTCTGTTGGTTTATTATCTTACTTTGGTGAATCTGAACTAACCTTTTAAAACACTTCAGCCACACGCTAACACTAACTAACTAACTAATTGATAGAGGCAACAACAGACCAGCAACTCCAAGGTAAAATCCCTGATTTCAGCTTTGGAGTTTGGTTGGCTTGGAAACAAGTCAATTTGGCCTATATTACAGTAGTTTCCCACCAAAGAATGATGTCGGACGGCAAGGTAAAGCAACGAAAATATTCTAAATATAGCGTACACTTAAAGAGATATGATTTTTTAATCGGTGGACCTTGGTGGATAGGTGCCCAGCTGGCTAAAATATATTTTGCTGCTGACCCTGCCTGGCAGCACATTGTTCAGCTTCCGTATTGTGCTCCTCTCTGCTTCCCCAAACTGGGGGCGTGCCAACTGGCATCTACTGTAGCTAATACATGGACTATCAGTACGTACCTCATATATCCCCACTGAATATAACAGGAACTATCCCTTTAAAACCTCACTTGCAGAAAATAGAAAGGACATGACTATTCACAGCAGCAGTATCACATATGAAATACTCTTTACGGATAAAATCAATTATATATTTCAAGGGATGATTCAGTCAAAAAAAAACAAAAAACAAAAAACGATTTGATGTACTTAACTGGTTATTCCATGGTAATATTATAGAACAAATCAACATTGGTAGAGTCAGCACTGCTGCGGTGAATTAAAGATTGAAGCTCAAGAACAGCATTTAGTTAGAAAATCCTCCATATTTACATCTCCTACTCTACAGTTAAAAAAAAACCTCTTAATTAAGTTAGTAATTACAATCACTGGCAACTTTTAGTAAAATATATAAAAGGGTATAAAGATTTACAGCACATGGGAAGGGTGGTACATTATATCTCTAATACTGAAGTGATAAACTAAAATGATATCTGAGGGGCTCACATTGGAGTGCAAACATGGAAGAAGAAGGAGATGTCTTCCCACCCTTAACTTTCATTTGTCTTTTCCAGCAGAGTGGACCCAAACAGCCAACCAGACTCCACACCAGGCCCAAGAAGAAGCTGAGCGGAGGAGCTCCGGCTCTCTGGCCCTCACCACACTGTCGGGTCCTTCCACTCCTGCTCCTGCCGGTGCAGCTCAATGTCGTTGCCCATGCGCTTCCTCCTGCAGAACCTCACTGCCACAAAGATGCCGAGGAGGATCAGGATTACAACACAGGCGCCTCCGACCGCTGCCGCCAGGATGCCGATCTCAGAGAGGGAAACTAGAAGCAGCAAGAGCAAAACAAAACACAGATACTATTAAAACAGAAAATACAACAATAGAACATCATCAACAGTAGGTGGTGGTCAGCATGCCCCCGGTCGGAGGAAGCAACCGGAGTACCAGTGTAGGAAGCTAAGTTATGTGCTGCTATGGACATGGTAAGCAGGAAAATTTATTTTAGAGTGAAGTGAAGTGTATGCTATATTTAGTATATTTTCAAAAATCAGTAATTTTACATTGAAAAACATGGGAGTTGTTGGTCTACAGCTGTCTCAGCCTGTTAGTTTGTTTGTGTTTTTGTGACTTCTATATTTTGAAAGGTTAGTTTGACTTCACCAAAGTCACACGGTAACACAAACTAACTTTCCAGATCAAGGCAGCAATAAACCTGCAACCCGTGTTTGTTGAAGTAAAATCTCTGTTTTTGTAAATGAACTCTGATTGCATTGGAGAGAGTTTGTCTTGGTTTCCCATCAGAAAAGGCCGTCTGACAACAAGGTAAAGCCGTGAAAATATTCTAAATATAGCATACACATAAAAGTGACATTGACTTTTTTAGACAGGCCTTGGCCTAGGCCCTTATGTGGCTAAAATACATTTTGCTGCTGACCTTATCCAAAGCAGGATATTGCTTAACTTCCTACACCAGTACATCCGCTGCTTTCCCAAACTTGGTCCCTGTTGACCAACATCTTCTGTAATTAGATGACCGTGACCTCTGACCTCCCTGTGGAAAGACTGATTATTACAGCAGAATTTTTCAACAAGGATCAATAAAGACCCACCTTCTAAATACATATTGAAAACCCTGATGATAATGACTGAGAAGTAAACTTAAGTTAAAAGGTCCTCCAGCTTTGATGTATTTGAGGCTGAAGAAATGTGACAGACTTTTCTTCTTCCCAAAAATTAGTCTACCCAGCATGCAACGCTGCCAGTCTAACCTTTGTTGACGACTTTGAGGATGATCTCTCCATTATGGCCGTGCACATCTGGACGGTTGCGCACCTGGCAGATGTAGGTGCCATTAAAGGTCGGAGGTACCTCATGTAGGGTGATGGAGACGTCTTTACTCATAATATCTCCCGACCACACCGCGTGGCCTTTAAATCGCCCTTCCTCAGGAGGGTATGGTACCTCGTGGTAATAAAACACCTGACACACAAGCACACACACACACACAATCCAGCAAAATGCAGAGAGTTTATAACTTGAAACAAATTAGCGAGCATGAGAAAGAGCTGCTGTGGTGACGTCAGTGGCTGTTTCATACACATTTGATAGTATTTAAAGTAACAAAGCTATAAAAACAAAATCATATAAGTGCTAATTCAAGACCTCCATTCGGCCGTCATTGCTCTGCTTGAAATTTGGCTTTCAGCATTACAAAACCTGACAGAGCTCATTGACTTGCTGTTCCTATTTAAGGTGCCTAGGATGTTTTTTCCTCTTAGCCGTGATATCAAAGACAAATACAAATATTGTATCAAGGTTTAAAATTCTGGTTACAACATTAGTATGCAAAGCATTAAGTAATGGACTGCATGTAATGCTGTATAAGCTGCAAGCAGACCAGCTACAGGCTCTTCTCTTCTGCATTTGACATATTTTCTCCTGTGGGTCACTATCTGTGTTTGAATTTTGCAGATTGCACACCGAGAGCTGTTAAAAGACAACATATACAGTGAGTGGCTAATGTTACAAGAATGGAGACAATACAAATAAATCAAATATGGTATTACTTAAAACTGAAAAGATCAGCACTTTTAAGGCTGTATAAAAATCATGACTGGATTTCATTAATAATGATGCTGAAATACAATTAAGACACATTTAAAAGCATTTTCATAAAAACACAGTTTCTACACACCGACTCCTCCGATCCTGAAGTTATGGGACGAAAGTTCCAGGACACAGTGACAGACTGGGACGACACTGGGTGAGTGGAGCTGAAGGTGCACTTCAGTCTCACATTTGTCCCGTTGACTGCTTCCACCTCACTCGCAGTGTAAATTTCTATCCCACTGACATGCTGCACCCCTGTGAGAAAGACAACAAAGTGAGAAAAATAGTAACATTACAAACACCTCCACACCTAACTCATTCACAGAACAGCTATATTTCAAACTACACAGGAGACTACATTACTTTTTTCATCCCTCAGTTTCAGAGCAATTCATTAAGCCAAGAAAACAAGAGCAGAGCTGTCGGCACCAGACGTACTGTAGCTCTCACTGTTTATTTAACACAGATACGTCCTTGACTGTTAAGAGCGAAGTGACACAGATCTCTGGTGTTCATTCTTTGTAGCTATAAACAGTGGCTATCAGTTTTTTTGTCATGACGAATGCCTACAATATTTTCTACACCCCCCGCTTGAGATTGTGAGACCTCATTTTACACTTTTCTACATGACTTCACTTCAGTGCAAACATGAGAGCAAAACAGTCCAATAATCTAATAGCTGCTGTGCCTACTATTGGTTAATGATTGCATGTGAGCACAAATACAGAGGGTCAGATGAACACGGTCTCTACAGGTGCCTTAAAAACACAGAAAATATTTTATTATCTAAAAAGAGCAAGTTTGGGTGTTTGTTATTAACATTTGTTCAATAATTCATCTTATCAGTGACCAAAAAATAAATTGTACTTAAAATCATACAGTTTATTTTTTATTTATTTTATTTCACTCATTTAAATGTGTATTTTCTGATATCAATTTTACAAAACAGGTAATACACTCAAACACAAACTTCTAAAACACATTTCATGACTGAAAAAGGAAAAGGAAGAAAAAAAAACCAATCTTATATTACCTCCTGCTTTCTTGATAATAATTTAATATAACAAAACAGTTACGATATAGATGGCCTTTTTAATTTTCATAGATAACTTGAAAATTCAACAATAGTCAAATACAGTCACTGACAGTCATTTTAACATAAATATTACTCAGTAGATTCTTAATGTCATTTCAAATCATTATCTGGAGAATTCCATAGTTTCACTCCATTGACTGAAATAGACATTTGCTTTAATGTACATGCATACAAACTTTTGAAACTCAATTTCCTTGTATGATCCTCATCATCTGATCTTAATATAAACACCGTTTGTAGACTTTCAGGTAATAATCTATTTCTGACTAACAATGCTTTTAAATGAACCAAATCTTTAAATTTCAACACATGATCTGATACATAGTCTGTTGGTATATTCTCTCACATTCACCTCATTTCTTTCTGCAGTATCCAAAATATGGAAGAACAAGTGAACAGGACAATAAAATCTGAAGTGTCCTTTCCTTTGTTCAAAACTGAAATCCTTTTACACACTTTTGTCTTTATATATTCTATATGAGGTTTGCTAGTAAATCATGGCCAGGTACACTGTAAACCTAAATAGTGGAGCTGAATCTGGATCACACTGTCAGCCACAGTGATGAGCAGACCTGCAGACTCTTCCTGCGGATTAAAGCATTCCTGCTATTAAACCACAAAGAAAAAGAAGAAGCCAAGAATGTTCCGTAATCCCGGACAACGAGGGATAAAATCAAACGTATGACTGTAGAAACAGCAACAGTATAACAGTATTTAGCTTGGTCAGCATCTCTGTATGGACAACCGACAGGGACTCACACATTGTCATAAAGAAACTCAACACCCAATTTGATCCAGTTAACAAATCAAAAACTAAACCATCTCTAAGATCTGCTTACTGTAAATCTTAACAATGAATCTGAATTTATTCATATGTGCAGTTGCTTATAGGAATGGACATCTGCATCACTTTTAAAAATGGCTTTGTTTGTCTAAGATCATGAGAACTTGTTGAGCTCCAGCATTATCTGTTACTCTTATCAATGCACACAGGAACTTTACACCAGAATGCCCCAGAACCAAATGCTACATTTGCATGACATTCATTTCAAATAAGACAAGCGTTACTCATTTGCTTGCACAACAAACAAAAATCACAGGGGCGTGGAGTTTGTGATTATTTAGAGGCAAGTGCTGTTGTCCCTTTAGAAAGTATAAGTACATAAGTCTCATTAAAACCATACAGATGCTGTATAGTACGCCTTGGCGGATGATATTTTTCCTTGAATATAAAAAGCTGAATGATAAACTGGTGTTTTATGAGCACAAAGTAAATATTTCCCCATTTAATCTATTTAGATCATATATCAGATTATAAAAAAATATTGCTAAAACTGTTTTTAGTGATGATTTATTTCATATTAACATTAGTAACGTTAGTGTGGCTTCCTGTTGACACTGTGATTGAAGTTCCTTTCAGTTTGACAGTCCAGTGCAGTATTTGCCTCACACTGATTGAGCAATAAAAATGTATCAACCCCATAAAACTTGTATGAGCTTGTTTAACAGCCTACAGCTCTATCGGGAGGGAACTGATAACGGGAGGAGACGAATAACCAGAATCAAAATTGAAGGTGGAATCTATATAATTCAATCAGTGCCTTCATCATGTTAAGGGGGGGATGTGGGGGCTGCAACATCAGTTTGGTCTTTTACATATTTACATATGGAAGATTAAATCTGGTCTATTTTTGTGGGTTTTTTGGACAATTTTCTATTGTTTGTTTTTTAACTTCGAGTTAACATTGGATTCATGAAAAGCTTTCCAACCCCTTCTCTAAGCTTTCCAGAGGAAAACAGTTGATACACTGCAAATACAAACAGGCCTGAGCTATTTGTGGAGTCGTTATAGTTTAGCCTCAGTTCTTCCATAATGTCCCCTTCAATGGAATGGATGCCTGGGGACATTATGAGTGAATGTGTTCCAAATCCTGCCCCTTGTTATCTATCCGCTGTGGCGTCACGAGACTGCTTATCAGACTTACAGCCTTAAATGCGACTTTATTCAGACATCTACAGTGACACTCTCATGGTAGGTGCTCTGACTGACTGACTGGCTCTAACGTAAACTTTAACAGTCCACAATCGCTGCCATAAATT
>JAJHUR010086372.1:0-11976 GCA_027495735.1 Lutjanus campechanus
ACCCCAAAATAAAAAATGCTATATATCCATGTAGATGGTGTGAGTTTGGAGATATCTGCTGCAGAGAACAGTTCCATGAAGGAACTACTTTATTTTAGCAGTAGAATCTACTGGAACTCCCACATCAAATTGTTTAAAACAAGGTCTGTGGACTATCTTTAGTAAACTGGTCATGATTTCTGGAAATCATGATGAGCTGCTTTTAGCACCACAAGCTGAGTGCCATTCAGTCCCATTATATTCAAGAGAAGGGAGACATCTCTACAGCTGATATCTCCAAAACTACAGCTCTACAGACCAGAGGAGAAATATGTATTGTATATGTATATGTAATATATGTAATGGCTAAAATACATTGCGTTCCTGTCCCTGAGCTTCCATGCTGGTGCTCCTCTCTGCTTCTCCTAACTGAGGCTGTGCCGATGCGTCCGCTGTAGTTTAATACACTGACTGTTGATACGTACCTCATACAACCTTGCACCAAGTAATCTGAACCTTTAAGTGCACACAGGCCTGGTGTGTACATCATCTTTAATGTACAGTGTGTATTTCTGCTCAGTGACATCTAGCTGTGTAGTCAGATTAATTGTCACTGTCTGTGCCAACTTACAGCCACGTGCGTCCAGTTCCATATCGGTTTCACCCCTGGTTTTAATCACGCCTCACTTTGCTCGCCTGATAGGATCAATAAGAACAGCCGGTGCAACAATGAGTCTCCATCGATCCCTCTTTGATTAGAGGTCCTGTCCTTGTTTTTATTAACCTACTTCCATCTGCCTTCGACCCTCACTCCTGCTCTTTCTCCCTCTGCTGATTAGCTGGACGGAGTAAAAAGTGACTTCATAGTAAAAACGGACTAGTTTCTCTGTAGACATGTTGCCTACATCATATGTTTGCTTGTTCAAACTTCATGTTTGGGTTTAAAGGCATTTAAAGTGTGTAGAGAATCATATTCAAATCATATACATTTTGAATCTCTTTAGTCTTATTTAATTGTACATTGTTATGACTGGATGTGAAAAAATTGTAAAAGTAATGTACAAAATTTTAATAAAATTATGTTAACACTCTTCAGTTGATTCCCCACAGTTTTTGTCTCATTTTCTACTTAAAAATGATCAAATTATTACTTGATTGATCACGTTCTGTTTAACTGTGGCTCTGGCTTTTGCATTCATAACTATCAGTCCCCAGCGTCACTGTCAAAAGAAAACATGTATCCGGTTGTTCATTTTGAATATTTCAGATAAACTAAATGATGAAGTGTATCTTGTACAGGTTGAAATAATTTGCCAACTTGTTAAGCTAAATTAATTTAAGATAAGATAAGATATTCCTTTATTAGTCCTATGATGGTGAAATTTACAGTGTTACAGCAGTGAAGTGGATAACAAAAATATAAACAAGCATCAGTAAAAGATCTAGAAAAAATATAAGCAAGAGGCAACGAAAAAATATGAACTTTAAACAGAGGAAATATAAAAATAAAAATAGGAACACTATGAACAGGGTAAATATTAAAACAGGAACAGCATATACAGATAAGACTCAGCAGTTGAATTTACATCATTGCATGGAGGGAATATTCATATGCACACAGAATGATGATAACATACCTGATTATTGCACATTGAAAAATTCACCTGAATGAAAATATCGCACACTGAGTGATAATACATCTGAAAGGAGTATTGAATATTACACATTGAAATCCAAAATTAAATATTCACCTGCATGAAATTCCCCATTTTTTCAGTTGCCTGTGGACTGATTTCTATATTTTTCTGGAAAATCCAAAAGATCAGCTCCCGTACAGCACCAACAGGTAATAGACTAACTGTGCATTGTGTTATTGTGTATTCTGCTGTTAATTCTGAGGAACTGAGTGACTTCTTAGAATCACAGAACACTCAGCTTCCCTCTCATTTCCTCCGTGGTCACTTTTTCCATGTGTTGTAATGAACCGTTCACTCAACCACAACCACCCAGCCCACCCTCACTGTTTTGACTCGCCTCAACAACTCAACACGTACAACATACACATGCAGCTCCTCACTGTTGAGACATCACACTGTGTAGTCAGACACATCCTCTAAATTAGGTACTTGAGGAAGACCTTCAACAACACATCTAATTCAACACTTGAACCATCCATAAGTAGTAAAAAAGTAGTAGTACTTTGACGTGGAATTGATCTCTCTGTCAACTTGACATAGGCCTAAGTGATTTTCCTGCTGGTCATGTTGGGCTATTGCAGTTTGGGATGTGTGCACCCAAACCTGTGGGGAACTTTGCATTAGCTTTGTGAACATATGCTTTTCTTGTTTGGTCCATTGCAATTTGTGCTATATATGGGGAAACTGCTGATTGTAAAACGCCAAGATTATTTTGAGATTTACAGATCAAGGTTGTATTACTCCTAACTTGAGTCTTAAGTTAAAATAGGAAGTGTCTAAGATAGTTTTTTCTCAGTTTGATATTACAGAAGCAAATCCTGACTAACTATAGGATAAATTTGGTTAGGAGATCTTAAATATTCAATCCAACATTACTTATCAACTTTAATGTCTGCTGATGCTACTTTTCTCATCTCAGCTCACCAGCTCACCAAGCTAAACAAATTGTAACGGTTGTTTTCTTAATCATTGAAACATACAAAAAAAAAATGGAGCAAAAACGACAAAGGGGACTTAACGTTGAAACATGTGAGCTATGAGGTTTTTGTAGCATCTGTAGAGAAATCCAAAGATGTTCTTTCAGGAAATGGACACAGTATCCAGCATCCATAGAAATGCAAAGTCACGCCCCTTTCAGTGGACCACCATGGGACCAAACTTTGGAAAAAATATGACAAATTATTTTTTGATCTTATCTGAAGTTTGCCAAGAATTACACGTTTGCTGATCTAAAGTCAAGAAAGTCACAGTTTGTCATAAAACTGTTGAAGTATCAGACTGTGAAGATAGGTAATTAAAAAGACTACACACCCAGAATACACTGGGACATAATGACTTTCTCCCTCCAGAAGCTAAAGCTACGATGCCTGTGTGTTTCCATACCAGGATGTGGTCACATAACAGCAGGTCTTACTCGTTCTTTCTCTTCACAGCTGATAACAAGACCAGGAGTCACTGATAAAACACTTGAGGTGAGATAACATTATGAGGAGCAGCGAGACTGGTGTTGATGATGTATATTGTGTGAGACCACAGATGTCGTTCACTGAGCGGTTTCACATAAAACTAAACTATCACAAATCTACCACAAAAACTGTAGGACTCGTCCTCGCTTGTTACTGTCATTTTCTGATGCCTGCAGTGTTCCAGCCTGTGTGAAGAGGAGGGAACAGGTGCAAACGACTCATTTCAATCATTGATTGTATATTACAGTAAATAGGATTTCAACATTTGGCTCCAGCTCACTATTCAGACTGAGGCAAAAAGACTCTCATACATTGTTCTAACATTTATTTGTGATGTTTCGGTGCTAGAGCTCCATCAGGCAAACCCTGATGAAGATGCCTGGTGAAGGTCTAGTACGGAAATATTACAAATAAATGTTATATTGCAAGTTAGACAGTGTGCCGGTATCTTTTTATAACCTTACGATCTCTGTCCTCACCCTGTCTGGCCTATGGAAAGAGTCGTGGTGTGGTAATTACACACTGCAGTCAGTTCCACTTTCTTTCCCCGCTTCCTGTTCTACACTACTTTGTTGACACACTGTTGATCACCCTGGATTTGCAATGACAAACTGACTCTTGGAATGACTTTGGGCACCCACACACACACACACACACACTTACTGTACCTGTGGTGCACACCTGGTGTGCTTGTTTTAAAAAAGCTTTGTTTGATTTCATCAGAGATAAGACGTCTAGACTAGGAGTGTATTACATGCATTAGTCAGTGTTTCGTATGTGTGTGTGTGTGTGTGTGTGTTTTGTATCCTTCCCTCTTACATGCTCACATGCTGTATGAGTCACATTTGCTGCTGTAGTGGAAAAATCAGCAGGAAATTTAGTGAGTGATTCAGAGTGTGAAAAACTTGACTATTTTTGGGTGCTTCTGCCTGATGTCATCACATTTTAGTCTGTGTGACACTCACATACAAAAACATAAGTGTGACTGTTTTGTGTGTTAACTGGGGGCGACACTGCAGCAGGACCGATCCCTTTACAGCCCTCAGAGGAGGAACACCACAGGGAGACATTGACTGTTCGGTGTGATTGATCGCTGCTCTCGTGTCGGCTCAGCAGGACAGACAGGACAGAGGGATTGTCCCAGTGTTTGTCTAAACAGTAGAAACAGGAGCGTGTGTTCTCATTTGTCTGTCGCTGGGTGATTGATGCCAGACTGTCAGTTACTATGTTGATGTAGGTTAGAACTGTCCACTGTGCAGGAATGTCACATGTCAGAGAAATTTTCTCATCTAATGTCCACATCATGAAGTGAAATGAGCTCTGTTTGTTTCTCTTCTCTGTTTGCGTATGTACTTACTGTCACATGAGTGTTTTCTGCTAACTGTCCTTTCAACCATGAGGAACATCTTGGACTTCTAAAGTTGATTAATCGATTGGTCTATTGAAAGAAAATTAATTGCAAACGATTTTTAGAATGGTTTCATTCATTTAAGCAGAAAATGTCAAACATCAGCTGGTTCTTAAATGTAGGAATTGTTAAGCCCCACCCTAAGGTGTCCCTACTGGGCCAAATAACACTCCACAGTAACCCACAGAGAGACGCCTTTAAAATGAGCAAATCTATGGGATTTATTAATACAAATAAAGATACTAAATCAAGACTAACAAAGTGAATTAACCTGACACACCAGATGTTTTTCTTTCTTTCTTTTTTTTTTTTTTTACACAGAACCATCTAGGAAGCTGTCCATAGAAACTGTTTGGAAAAGGGCAAGTACTTTCAAAAACACACACATGGCAGATGATGACCATCTGCCACCAGCGAAAACATCTTTTCCATGGAGAAAAGCCTTCAGTGTCATGCTTTACTTGAAATACTCTCCAGTTCTGATTTAACTGATGCTATCACAGTATCTACACTACACTAACCTCTACAGGAGCCGCCAGTGATTGTTTGAGACGAGCTGCTTCCATGGATGCTTTGTTGTCAGCAGACCTGAAACCACGCCTGTAGCTGCCAGTAGTCCCTCCGATGATGCTTATTGGCTCACACCAAGATGAAAAGATGGATTCAAAAAGAAAGTTTGGCTTATGTAATGTTAAGGTGTGATCTGGTGGGGTGTAGGGATTAATATTTTCTCAAAAATTGCACATTTTCTATCCTGGGAACAGAAGCACTTTATCCTGATGTATGTGAGCTCCAACCCTGATCACTTCAGTGTATTATCTTGTGATATTTGTACTTATTACTGAGGCAGAAGAACATCATTTCAACATTAATCAACATTATAACATCATAATGAACAGCCTCATGGAAGTGATATTTCACAATTCTTCATATTTTAAACTAACAAAATTTGTTAAAACAAGTCATGTGGTGTTTTCAAAGTCATGATATTGAGCTGAAACAGATTCCACATTCTGTTTGTGTTCAGAGCAATGCAGTTTTCCTGCTTTGCCTTAAGATTGGGGGGTTGCTGGGGCGGAGGTTTAGCTCAGTGGGTAGAGCATCCGTCCCATGTACTGAGGCTGTTAGTCCTCTGCAGCGGCCGCTGGTTCGACTCCCACCTTCGGCCCTTTGCTGCGTGTCATCCCCTCTCTCTCTGCCCCATTTCCTGTCCATTCTTCAGCTGCCCTATACAATAAAGGCACAAAATGGCCAAAAAAATAACTTAAAAAAAAAAAAGATTGGGGGGTTGCTGCACCCCCAACTTTAGGGGGGGTATAAAACACACACACACACGGGCTTCATTCCCCTGTAGTAGTAAAGGCAGACAGCTGATGGCAGTCTCAAAGCTTTATGGCAGATTAATTAGTCAGTAATAACAGTCCAGACTCAATAATGATTCCTAATCACTGTGTGGTTAGTGTGTGTTCATAGTGTGGCTGTTTGTTCATATCAGTCTGTGTCTCTGAGTCTTTGGAGGGAAAAAGTGAGTGGTAGGAAAAAAAGAAGAGAGGGAGAGAGAGAGAGAGAGAGAGAGACAGTGGCCTATTTGTGCTGAAAGAGATCCTTCTTGGTTCTGGCAGACAAGCACACCTTATGAATGACCACCTGACACCTGCCCCTGTCAAGTCCTAATTGAGTTGTACACTGAATCTTGAGAGGAGTCTTATGAGTTGTGCTGCTGACAGATCCAAAGACAGAGTGGCGGAGCACCTGACACACAGAAATGCTGATACGCAGATGAACGGGCAGCCAGTCAGAGAGTTGGAGTGATGAAAACCAAACTGCTCTAAAGAGAGGATTACAAGACTATATTTCAACACATCATCCAAGTTCACCCAGAACTGATGATGCACTTTGTACGCAGAGTCCAAACATGGGCTTATGTCTGTAAAGGGATCTGGGTCGGTGTTATGTTGGAATGCAGAAAATAGTATCTAAATGTGTTTTTCTCACAATTTTTGTGGCATTGTTGGAATAAAACAGGATGAAAATGACATAATGAAACAAAAACAGCATAACCAGACAAAATGACATAACCAGACAAAACGATTTAAACTACATAAGACGAAAATTACGTGAAAGACAAACAAGATTGAAACGACTCTTGCAAAAAATGCAACAAGACGAAAATGATGTAAAAGACTGAACAAGAACAAAAACATTATAAAACATGAAAACAACATAGAAGACATAACAAGACAAAAACGATGTTAAAGACAAGATGAAGATGACGCACAGAGCTGGTGCAGACAGCTACACTGATAAAAATGAAAGTGTTTCTTTCATTTCACAGCCATTTCACAGTTGAGAAGGGAGTAAAGGTGCTGTTGGTAGTGTGTAGTTAAGGTATGTCCCCTCTTTTTACCCTATTGTAGTTGTGATGGTGGTGGCAGTGGTGGTAGAGGTGGTGGTGGAGGTGGTGGAAGTTGTGTGCCCCTATGACCCTTGGAGCTGTGTTGTCAGAAGCAACAGCTCCTGTTGTTGTGTCCTGAGGCAGTTTGTCCTGAGGGACCAACACTTAAAGTGGTTCAAAGACCTCTTTGGATCAGTGTCCTCATGAAAGAGCAACCTCTTCCAAATGAGGGAAACCAAGGCCCCCTTCTGGATCAAGGCCTGGGAGTGGATCTCACTGCCAACTGGGTGGTAGTCATTAAGGGGGGTCTTGTTGTACTGATCTCTGGCTCCATAAACTGGATCTTGGCACATGTAATGTGACCTCTCCAGTGGGGAAGGAGCCAAAACTTGTATGGTACTGGGAAGGTACCAACTAGATATAGTTGTGCTCACTTCTGGTGACTGGGGGACTTTTCAGCCTGTTATTTGTGCCTGTGTGCGATTTTTTTTTAATTGGACTTCTATGCTTGTCATAAAGGTATTAAGGTAATTTATTATAAAATAAAAACACAGAAAACAAAGGTTTAGTTTTAGTCTCTTCATGCTAAACACATATTTGACATGTCAGATAATTAAAGTCAGAATTGTTACATTTATTATAAAATACAACAAAATAATATATAACTATTTATATACATCCACACATATACACACAGGAAATAATTCTGTAGTGCATTTCATTTGCATCTGTGGGGATGTAAACAGTAGCAAAGAGTTGGTGATGATAATATGGTCGACATCTTCACATAAAAAGTTAGACATCTGTGAACACTGTCCATCAACTTTAACTGAGTTTGTGCAGGAAGCATCATCAATGTAAAAATAGAGTCCTCCTCCCTTCATCCTGCTGGAGTTTTGTGTGTTGCATCCTGTCAGCTCGGAGTTCACGCACTGACTGCAACACCTTGATCTGGAACATTATATGACACACGTCAAGTGGCACCAATAGCACAAATAGGAAGCGTTGCGCTGCAGCGCATCAACCAGACACAGCATACTGTACATAACTGGGTATATTTCTGAAGCCCAACAACTTCAGAGGTGAGGAGAGAAGTCCAGCTGCCTTGGAAACAGAGGAGAAGAACTGCTATGGGAGCTGGTATGCAGGCTGCAGGCAGGGAGCGAGTGGAGTTTATGTTCTTATTTTCTAAATTTTTGCCCCATAGACACAGTAACAAGCAAGAAACAAACAGTGTAAAGACAAACAAAGTAAATAACATCTGTAGTTGGGCCAGCATTGTAGTGAAGCACAAAATAACTGGAAAAAACATGTTTTTCAGGGGCAGCAATGCTAGAAATAGGGTAGGGGCATGAAGTGTTGCAGGGTGGTGTATTCAATAAAATAATATGGGCAGCTATTATTGTAACCAGACGTCCTGAAAAATTCAGGACAGTCCCATATTAAAAGCAGCTGTCCCGATTCTTGAATCCTGTCATTTTTGCCCTGAGAATTAACTTTTCCCCCGTCATTGACAAGATATTCTGTCATTTAAGACACATCATTTCCCCGCCAACAGTGAGATTTTCCGTCAATTAATGTTTTGACTGCCAGGCAGTAGGGGGTGCTGTGCTGTGATGATGTCATGCAGCATGAAATACATCAGTGCTCAGCTGCAGATCCACGGGACAGACAGCCCCAAGCAACCAACATTAAAAAAAGACTGAATGAAGCTGGAACAAAACGTTTTTTTGTGTCAGATCTGTTCTTTCTTTCTTATTCCATATTAACATATTTATATAACTGAATATTCTACGGGTGTTGAAAAATCAGTCAATTTTGTCAAAAATTCTGTCGCTAGCAGGGAAAGAGTTAACAGTTACAGTAATAGATATTATGAACCACAAATGAAAATCTTATGTTCAAATTATACCGATCTATTCAAATCAGTTATGTAGGCTACAATTCCTGCTTTTAGTTATTAATAAATATCTTGTTTATTTTGTAAAATATGTCAGTATTATTGTTGTTCACTTGTCTGTTGCTCTGATCAGGCTGTCATAAATAACAGACTGATGATGAGTTTGAACCAGATGACGGAGGAGTTTGTAATATATCTAAAAATAAGTGGCTGGAAACTCCTCCACCTTATGACAGTCGTATCTGCTGAAAACATGTTTGTAATAGCTGCAACATACCTCACATGTGCCAGGACACAGAATCTGTAACTGATGCTCATAATATCAATGACAAATAATGCTACTCAAAATTGTTTTATTTTAATATTTCTGACATGACACACCCACCCCCAACTCCCTGTCCTGAATGTCACCCATTCTCATCTGATCACCCTTGCGGCGTTGTATTTACCCATGACCACCACCCTAACCTGGGGGCATGGCTTTTGTGGTCCCCAATTGCACCAGCTGTCCTCAGTTAACTGGTCTGAAATGGGTCCTCGAAAATAGCTGAAGTCATACTCACGCACACACACTCACACACACACACACACACACACATGTTCAGTCTGTCTGTGTTCCTCCCTGTCATTGCCAGGCAGTTAAAGTTTCAACAGATTAACACATAGAGCCTCACTGGAAAAGTCATTTTGTCGACTGAAGCCATGTGCTTGGTTGTTGAATAACTCAGGTAAGCCTAGCCTGGCTAAAGCGGAACGTTTGTAATGATAAGAGCCAATCCAGATGGCTGGATATGTGTGTGAGTGTGTGTGTGTGTGTGTGTGTGCGCATGCATATCATATCAAGCTAACGGAAACTGAGGCACGAGGACGGGAAACCTTTCCACTTGGTGTTGGCGCAGTCCGTTTTCTCACCACTTACAGCTCCTTTGCAGCCACAGACTGTCTGCCTCCACCAGTCATCTTCATAAGCTGCTATATCTTGTACAAAATGAAAAACAAAATGTAATTTCTTTTTCTCTCAGTCACATTACACTGCCTTTGAAATCAGAATCAGTGACAGTGAGTGCTCCATTACTAATGCTTCCCTCTCATACAGTCCTGTGATGAGTCTTACATCATGCAGAGGATGTGGTTTTGGTTTCTGAGTGTTACTCAGGCGCTTCTCAGGACAGATATGATAATATTGTCGTCCTTGACTACTGATAAACAATGTTCTGTTTATGTGCTTGTGACTGCTCAGTTGTTAGTTACACCGGCTATGTATTGTACAAACATCTGAAATGGTGGGCTTTTCTTTTTTAGTAAGATTCAGTGTTATCCTAAAATCTAATTCTTTGATGTATTCTGAGCAGAAACCAGAGGTGGCAAAAGTCCACACATTCTGTTCTCGAGTAGAAGCACATGTACTTGTGTAAAAAAATTTTGTAAAATTAGAAGTGCTGATTCAACTTCTGTTCTCAAGAAAAACGTGAAAAAGTACTTTTTCATCTTGTTAACATCTTTTTTTTGGGGGGGGCTATATACTTATTTTATGAAATTTGCTGTCTAGGTCTATCTTTTTCGTCTTGTTGCGTCCTTTTTGTCTTGTGTTTTTCATGTCTTTTTTCATCTTGTTATGCCTTTTTTGTCTTGTTATGTCTTTATGTTTGTTTGTTTTTGTCTAGTTATATTGTTTGTTGTCTAGTTATATTGTTTGTTGTCTAGGTTCATCTTTTTCGTCTTGTTAAGTCTGTTATGTCTTGATACATCTTATTTGTCTCGTTACATCACTTTTGTCTTCTGTCTTTTACATTTTTTCTTCTTGTTATGTCTTGTTATGCCATTTTCTTTCTTTTTTTTTGTTCAGTTGCATATTTTTGTCTTGTTCCATCAGTTTTTGCCTTGTTAAATCTGTTTTGTTTTTACGTTGTATTCATCCTGTTATGTCTGTCTAATTGATATGATATGCACTGATGGATATACTGAAAAATCATCTTGTCCCATCCACTTCAGTTCAGATCAGTTTTGATGTTGGGAAGGAGGCGCACAGTTACGCCAAATAAAAATAATCAATAATACCACTCAAATGCATTGAAGCTAAAGTAACAAGCCAGTTTTGAAAATGTAAGGAGTAGAAAGTACAGATATTTGTGTTCAAATGTGGGGAGTAAAAGTAAAAAGTTGTCAGAAAAGTAAGTACTCAACCTGAAAAATCTACTTAAGCACAGTAACAAAGTATTTGTACTTGGTTACTTCCCACCTCTGACAAAAACAACAGACCAACCACTTAAATGAGTGATAGTCCCTCATTACAACTTTTATAAATTCAGTCACAAGAAACAAAACAACAGCAATCTTCCTCATGACAGCTCTTCAGTCACTCTAAAAATGTGTCTAATTTAAGGGCTTGGTGCATTTTTGTAGTATGTGTTCTATTTTCAACTCTTATGCGGCCGTGTGTGTGTGTGTGTGTGTGTGTGTGTGTGTGTGTGTCTTTTCACACATGCTGATTTATGGGGCCAGCAGGGAGACGTCCCCTCTGACAGGGCCAAGTGTTTGTCGAGCAGACGCACAGGGAGGACACGCCTGGAACTGTGAAGCAACACAGCTCTAATAGATTCTTAACGTTATCCTTTTCCTCTGGACCGGCTTCCTTTTGCTGTTGAACCAAAGTCAAATAAAGTCCAGTCAGTTATATTTATTTTAGTTGAAAATCAAATGTGACATGTCGGAAGAAGGGATTTCCAGTCTGCACTGTACAAAATCAGACAGAGTCCATCTTTATTCTCTTGATTCAGGAAAAAATGTGTGATGGGAAAAGTGGCAATGGAGCTGCAACCAATTACTAATTATCACAGTATTTTTGAAACAAGTATTAATACTGATGAGAATGCATGTCTCATGATTGACAGATATGTTAATCCATAAAGCAATGACAAAACAGCGCTGACATTTTGAAATTCCACATGAATGTGCTGAAGAGCCAGCCTTCCGACGTTTCCTCCTACATTTAAACATAACACACGTTTGTGGATCGGAGGCTGTGAAAAGCAAGTCATGACAAAGACCAGAGTGTGTCGAGACCGAGACAAGACCAAGACTGTGAGGGCCTGACACCAAGTCAAGATCAAGATCGAGTCAAGGGGCGGCTG
>JAJHUR010086373.1:0-12466 GCA_027495735.1 Lutjanus campechanus
TTTAAAGTAACCTCTCCCACCTGTGTGTGTGTGTGCGTGTGTGTGTGTGTGTGTGTGTGTGTGTGTGTGTGTGTGTGTGTGTGTGCGTGTGTGTGCGTGTGTGTGTGTGTGTGCGTGTGTGTGTGTGTGTGTGTGTTCTTTTTCTTTTTTTTTCTTACAGCTGAGAGCCAGCAGGCCAGCATCAGTGACTGGAGTCTCACACAGATTCAGAACCTGCAGACAGGCCAGATGCTCAGATAACAACCTCAAGCCTGCATCCCCGAACTGAAGGAAGAAACAAGAGACACAGAGGAGACAAACATCAGACATTCAGTCATTACTGGTTACTAGTGCACAAGCCTGGGGAGTAATGGATTACATGTAACTGGATTACGTAAACTGAATACAAAAAAGATACCTGTATTCCATTACAGTTACAGATAAAAAGATGATTACAGATACACTTAGTAAAAATTGTGATTATTAGTAGGATTACATTTTTAAAATAAAGAACGATATCCTACCATGCACAGTGCACACACAGCTGACAATTCATTATCATGACCTCCGGTGAAATGTATTTGAATCAATCAATCGATCAATAAATTGCACACAACAAATGAAGGAACAGCTGGACAAACTAATAAACATAATAACAAACAAAAAACACTTAGAGCTGCAATGATTAATATATGATTGATCAACTATTCAATTAATCTGCATCTATTTTGATAATCAATTAATTGCTTTGAGTCATTTTTTAAATTCAATTTCTCTGATTTCAGCTTCTTAAATGTGAATATTTTCTGCTTTCTTTAATCCTCTCTGACAGTAAACTGAATGTGGACAAAACAAGACGTTTGAGGACATTATTTTGGATTTTGATCAACATTTTTCACCATTTTCTGACATTTAATGAATCAAACTAATCGATTAATTGAGGAAATGACTAAATCGGTAACAAAAATAATCATTAGTTGCAGCCCTAAAATCACTACATTAGGCTGAACAATTTTCACCATATTTTATATTGAAGTAATCCAAAAGTAAAGTAATCAAGTTATATTACTTTAATATTGTGATACTTGAATTACTGACTACATCTTTTAACAGGTAATTAGTAACTGTATCGGAATATATTTTAAAGTAACCTCTCCCACCCCGGCTAGTGTGTGTGTGTGTGTGTGTGTGTGTGTGTGTGTGTGTGCGTGTGTGTGTGTGTGTGTGTGTACCTGTGTGGACCAGAGGTTGAGCTGTTTGAGTGAGGGCAGCTTGATGAGCTGCTCGGCACAGGCACTGGTAACGTTGGTGAAGGCCAGGCTCAGGTTCTCCAAGTTCCCAAAAGAACCTGAACTCAGCAGGCGGGCCAGGTCGGCGTCCTGAGCAACATTGAGGGAAAAAAACGAAACAAACTTTGAATATTTAAGCAGGTATTTTGAATGTACTGTCTTCTAACTGATGTTGGCCTGGACAGAAAGTGTGCAGCAGTGACGGCATCAGCGTAACCTCACCGTGGACTTTGAGGGCAGAGTGAGCCGGGTGGGGCCTCCTTTCCTTTGCTGAAAAGAGAGACAGAAAAAAAAAAGAAAGATGGCGTCTGAGCTTGATGTCTTGCAGGAACATTTTCAGACAGTAGATGGTGTGTGTGAGCAGGTCTGCACACATGCTGCATTCATGTCACATTGAAGAAATGGGACACGAGGCTCACAACAAAACACTGTTCACCTAATATTTCAAATACAGTATATAGTATATTTAGCATAATAGTATATTTTAAACATGATGCGACAACTTTCTGACTAGTGACAATTCCAAAGCCAACATGATGTAATTTTAACTGGTAGCATTTCTTATTAAAGATATCTACAACTCACTTCTCACTAGTGGACGTGTTCGTGGTACATATATGTTCTTACATTATCATTTGAAATTCAATTTAGACTCGTCAAAATTCAATTATTGATAAGCTGAAGAGGAGCTGTAGTTAGTAAGAATGTCGTTTCAGATTTCTGATCTGATCTGACAATTGTAACTAGTGAAAATGATGAAGCGTGCTATTAACAATTATATCTGAGGTATCTACAATTCCTTTTATGACAAGTAGAATTAAATTTTCACATCAAAAAGAAACATTTCCACTTGTCAAAATGTCATTGTAGATATCTTCAATAAAATGACTGATAACTATGAATAAATTGAGGATATCTGTTGACATGTCATTTCTGCATGTCAGAATATTTATTCTAACATGTCAAAATTGTTCCACAGATATTTTAAATTAACATCTCGACATGTTGAAATGTCGTTTCCACCAGTGAAAACTAACCTGCTACTCGTCAGCCATCAGACCGATTGTTCAAACTTCCAAGTGGTTGTTTCCTGCAAAGTTCTTCCCTTATTCTCTTCTATAGTCATTTATTTAACCACTAATTACAAACTAGTTTAAGGAGATTATGGGTTGTATAAATAATGGTATTATCATAAATACAGAAATGCCACCCATTAATATGATTACCACCACATTTAGTTTTGTCTGTAATCTTTCTGTGTTATGGACACAGAAACACAGGAAGTTTTCAGAGCCATTTTTGTCATTATTTTGGCAGTACTGCCCCCTAAGTTTCCACACAGATAAATTTGGGATCAGAGTGTAGAAAATATATACCGCACAGGACATACTGGTACATACAGTATTTATGTGCACATTTATAACTCTCAGGGTTTGTGCAGCTTTTTAAGAATGAAACTCGAGCCCTTTTCGAGCACTTTCAAAATGCCTAAGCAAAAATTTCCAGACTCTCGAAGCCTTTATCATCACATCTCATCTGTTACTATTAACGCAGCTGAAAATTCCTTTAAACCCACAGCAATCACCGTGTTGTTTGCTTGTTTTACCAGCTGTTAATATTAGCCTTGATTGCATGTTTTGATCATGATTATTTAATGCAGAGGAAGGGATCAACAGAGGGCTCATTCATTTCAAATATTAAAATATTATTGGGTTCCATACATGATTGTGTTGATGAGACACCAGATCATGTAGGAAATCGAGCATTTTTTAGGGAGAAAATTGAAAAGCAAGCATATAGCCAACCTTGAAAACGTAACAGTTAAATTAAGTATTTTCCAAACTTTATACAAACCCTGACTTCTATATGAGCTGTGAGTGTGTATGAGCTGTCGTTGAAGTGTGTGCAGACTGAGTGCACGTCCACTAGTTGCTGCCTCCACACAGAAATGAAGAGCTCAGCTCTGCAGACAGAGTCAAGTGGCTGTGACTCAGTGTGTGAAACATGCAGACTGAGCTGAGAGGCCCACTGACTGTTACTGCTCTCATCTTTATCCGTTACTACATTTCAAGCCCAGACGAGCTCCGGTAACGTTCACGCTCCAGAGCTGATGTTTACTAAGAGGTGCGCGACAATGAAGGATTATCCAGTTAGTTGTGACCCTTCTCTGGATCACAGCCCCTACAGAGAAGAAGTTTACTCAAGTGTGCTATTAATACACTTCTTGAGATATTCTTAACAAAATTATACTTAAGTATTCTTGACTTACACTGAAATGTTTACAGAAAAGTCTAAGTATATTTGGCTTGTACTTAATCTTCTGATTGATGCTTCAGAAAAGTATTATTAAGTATTATTATTATTAGCCTTACATAGAGGTATACTTAGCTTGTAGTTGTGCTCACTTTTCTGATAGAGTAGCTCATTTAAATACTTTTTAAAAATACATATTAGCTTCTTTGATGTAGTATTCCAGCATATGTTTTACATACTATCTGATGTTTGTGTGCAGTCAGGGCCTGATTTCAGAGAGGCTCCTGCATGACACAAATTCTAATATCAACCTCCCCTAAAGACTGTGTTCATACTGTTTGTGGTATTTGTTTTGTCATTGTTCTGTTCTTACATTGCATCTTATATGGCATCCAATACAGTAACTATTTGTTTGAAAAAACAGTGTGATTTAAGTCCCAAGAAGTATTAAAGTAGTACACTTACAAATATACTACTAGTACACTGATATCAGTATATTTACTACATAAAGTGTACTTGAGAAATATACTTGAACTTCTCTTTTATAAGGGTAAACAATCTGTTGATGAACTCAGATTTCTTGGTCAATATATCACATTGCAATTGACAACATTTACCATCAACACTGACTGGACATGAAAAATGTCCATTTTTCCCCTTTAGCTCCTGAGGCCTTTAACAGTTGCTGGCAGCAGTCAGCGTGTCAGAATTGCAGATTGACAAGCAGGTCACATGAGTCACTCAGGACACAAGAATCAGCTTGTAATGAGAAACTGGTGACTTGATTTTCCTGCAGAGGCCTCTGCTCCACCGAGCACAACCAGACAGACACGACGAGCCGGACAAGATGTTCTTAGTTCAGATCTACAAGAACTGCAGGATGTCTCAGTGTACCTTCTAAAGTACTGTGTGTGTGTGTGTGTGTGAGTGTGAGTCAGAGCAGTAACTCACCAGTTCTTTGAGCTCTCTCTGTCGGTCGCAGAGCTGCTCGTACATGCGCAGGCCCACCTGGGTGCTCTCCAGGGTGGAGATGATCTGCAGCTGGGTGTCTTTGTTCTCGATGATGTTGTATTCCAGCATCAGACACAGGATCTGGACGCACACATGGAAACACACAGACACACACACTGTAAAGGGGCATTCGGCCGATTTTACATGTGACAGTCATTTTACTGGTTATGAGGAGCACTGCTCGCCCTTCCCATTGAATCTGACAAAATAACTTGGGCTGCAATAATGATTATTTTTGTAGTCGATTAATCGATTAATATTTGTTTGTTTTAAAATGTCAGAAAAAGGTGAAAAATGTTGAGTTTATTGTCAGACAGGAGTAAAGAAACCAGAAAATATTCAGATTTAAGAAGCTGAAATCTGAGAGTTTTGACTAATCTTTTGTAAAAATGTACTCAAACCAATTAATTGATTGCCAAATTATTTGCCGATTAATTTAATAATCGACCAATAACTGATTAATTGATTATTTGTTGCAGCTCTAACAATAACCCTGATGATGTCAAAGTGATGTCATCAGGGTTATTTTGGCTTGAGCTTGAAAAATACTAATTTATAAATTACCAACTAGGGATCAAATGACAAATGCTAATGTTTGCATTATGGGAAATGTAGGATTTAGCACCTATAGAGCTTTTTTGGACTCTGGTGCTTTGATTTAGACCCTTTCAATACTAAGTCACAGGAATACCCTTTTAATTCAGTCTCTTTAAACCTTTAAGCTCCCTTTAGAACTAAAGCTGCATCACAGACATCTGAGAAATCTAACATTTCCAACCTCTTATGAGAAAAAAAACATACAATGGAACACCACTCATGGTCGCAGTTCCTACTTGTAAACAATGGGAGCACCCTCATCGTAAATCGTAAACCACCAACTAAAAGACGTTATTAAATTTGCCTGTATCTAATAAAATAACACATACTGCTATCACATAGATCAAAAATGAAAATTGAAATAAATTGATATGTAAATTTTTTTTAAAAATTTTTTACAGTGCTTTTGGCATTGTGCACCTGGAACACTTTGAGGTTGGAAGTCAGAAATGTCAACTGAGAAATTCCAACCTCCAACTTGGAACGCAGCAGGTTACTGCTGCTACTGCTGGTCTAACTCCATTTTCCCTTTGCACTGGCTTTAATGTAGCAAAAGACCAAATGAAGGGAAAGGAAACGAGTAAGAATGAATTGAATTATTTCTTGATAGAAAGACAAACATGGATGTACCTCCACCATGGTCTGGTTTCCCCGCAGGGCCAGCAGCATGCAGGGACCCAGCTTGTTCTCAGCCAGAGAGAGCAGGAACTTCTTGGTCTTATAGCAGGAACCCATCAAGATATGAACCTGGAGGAGAGGACGGAGGAGGGGACGGTCAGTCATTAGCAAACACGACCGCACATTCATTAACGCACAGTAATAGTGTGGACCCGTTTACACGTGGCTTTGCACCCGAGATGCACTGACGACGCACCGAGAGCGGATCGCTCAGACCACATTCAGAGGTGGTCTGGGCCGCATGTGACCACATTCTTTCAGCAGTGTGTATGCAACGTGTCCTGGGCCGCCTACTCAACTGACGGCCTGCAAGTACACATGAAACAGCTGTCTGATTTCCATTTGGTTCACTGTGATGCAAATGACGTGTTTGGGCTCTCTGACCTGCCAAGACAAGCAGCAGATGTTTGAGAACACACTGTCTGTTTCGGCCGATTTAACCACTGAACTAGCATCTGCAACATCACCAGACTCCCTTTCAAAAAAAAATCGAGCCATTTTGAGAATTGTTGAGTGAGGAGAAACTTAAACTTTGTGAAACTGCGACAGCAAATTCTTAATCATTTGTGCCTTCTTGTAAATCTGGAATTAACGTCAGTGCATTAACTTGTTTCTTACCTTGTAAAAGCCAGTGTGACTGTCTGCTCTGTGTCTAAAGTGTATCTACGTGCCAACAGTTAGCAGCTCTTAGAACACACAGTCTCAACTGATTTTACTATCTACACTACATTTATGAGAGAAGACAACATTTTATGGTCAAATTTTACAAATATAGTAAAGCGTAACTGGTATAGGCTACTTTTTTGTGGCCAGTGGAGAAAATTCCCAGACTCCCTTAAGAAATCACGCAATTTTGTGAGCTGTTGAGTTCGGAGAAACGTTATACACTTAAAGAATGCTATCTATGACAAATTCTTAATTATTTGTTGCACGTTAAGTTATTTGTTTCTTTGTGTAAGTATTGATTCAGATTACCCAAATCGATTTGATTCCATTGACAAGGTCTCAGTTCGATTTTTCATTCTTTTATTTTGAAAATACGTTTTATACTCTGTCGCACTGTCCACTTGTGATCTGATCACCCAGGATGCATCTTAGTGCCAAGTATAAACAGGACATGTGTGTGTGAGTGTGTGTTCATACACTCACCATACTGGCAAAGAGCTCTCCATCGTCATCGCAGGCCACACCTCCTGGACTGTAGAGCTGAAACCAGCCGTCTTTACCTGAACGCACACTCAGCAGGCATGAATGGACCTGGAAACACACACATGCACACACACAGATCATTTTTCTGTAAGTCAATCTTAAGAAAAATCTCCCCCAAACACTTTTCTTTAAGCTCTAGAACTGACACAAGGTTAAAGCAGCTGTAAACGTGCAGAAACACACTCACCTCCTGCCGCGGGTCCTCCGCAAACCTCTGAATAACATATTTCAGTTCCCTATTTAGAGAAAGAAACACAGAGACACAAATGTCACACAAAGTGGACTCTAACTCAATCTGTAAAGAACAGCTGATGATGTCTGAGGTGCTTACTTTGTGAATTTGGCATGTGCGAGGGCCCTGGAGAGAGGGAAGACAATGAGAGAAGTCAGATAATGCAGCTATAAATACTCGGAGCTGAGAAACATTACAGAGCAAAACATGTTTCTGGAAACGTTCATTCAATGCACGCTTTTCTAACATGTTTTGGTTGGAGTTCTCCTCTGTGCGGCCTCTTACGGCGATGATGAGCTGATGACACAGTGGCACAGTGTTGCTTTGTATTGGTGGATGCAGTCAACATGCTCAGGTGAGTTTCAGAGGGAGATGACGAGCTCATTTTCAGCACGTGTGCACAGGATATGAGCATGTGAACTTGCAGGGACTGTTTGTTACTTTAGATGTCATTATAATGATCCCTGTGGGGAATCATTACAATTATATTTCAGTAGCAGTTGTAAGAGGTTAGCTGTGGTTAGCTGCTGTTTAATTTGACTTTACATAGTTGCAAAAGTGTCGTTCATCACTACAATCAGCTCGACCTGCCAATTTTGGTATCTCTGGAAACTTTAGAATCCCCTTTTTACAAAAAAAAATTCCAGGAGTTTACACAAACTTCATGAAAAACAGCGGCAGGGAGGTTAAAGTAGTAGCCTCCAAGTCAACTTGGAGTACTACATTGCCAAGTTGACTTGAAAGACGTCATTTACATCATGTTTTGAGCGTGAATCTTCACTGTAGATCCTTAGTTTGGAGCCACGTTCATGAGCACATGCACACTGTCTGAACTATGTGTGTTTGGTGTGACAGTGCGCGCACAAGTTAGGAGATTTGGATTATACCAGACAGTCAGTATGGAGGTATTTTGGGTTTGTTCTTTCAATTATTTTTTTCTGTTTGAAAACTGGTCACCGTTCATTTAAATTGTCTGGAAGATTCTGCAAAGCTGTTTTCCTGTGAAGCTCCAACAGTGTTTCATGGATTAAAAAACTAAACCTGACCTTCAGTCAACATGATGGTGAGTAGATAATGACTGAATTTTCATTTTTGGGTGAACTATCCCTTTAATTGTGACTATTGGTAACACCTATGCTGCCATGAAAAAGATCTATTACCACAATTTATACCATGTCTGGGTGAACACTCTTTTCTGATTGGCCAGCTGAGTTTGGTCTTAAACGGGACTAGAATTATTCCTGGTCATGACGATAAGCTCTTGCTTGAGTACAAAATTTTCACCAAAAACATCTGCAAATGCTTTTATTTCATATTGTTGGAAAATTCACATTCACATTATGTTACATGCTTGCTGAATTGTTAGTCTAGTTTTTTCTGCTTAGAAGGAGAGAGTGAATTGAGGTGTTTGCAACCTGCAAGCTCACCACTAGATGTCACTAAATCCTCTGCACTAGTCCTTCAACACTGTTGTAAGCAGTGGCTCCTGTGTGATGAAGGTGTACAGATGTACAGGATGCATTTGTTTGATACAGTTGTTTTCTGCATATGTGTGCGTGAACTCATCTGAGCACGTCAGTGTGTTTGTCTGTGTCTAAATGTGTGTGAGCTGATGTGACTCATTATATCCTTAGCTACCGGGTGCTACAGGGGAGTATTGTTGCCTTTTCCTAATGACGCCCGAAGCCATCGACCAGGCAACAGTGGCGCAGGTGAGCAACAGGTGCGCGTCAGTGTTGGAGAAACAACAAGTCGTCCGCCAGTCGACGCTAATGAAGCTCTGGACGAGCCAGCCAATTATAAATAAGTCTCGGGGCTGCTTATAGCCAATTAAAGCGGGCTCTCTGGAGAGAGAAAAGACGCCCCTCCAGGTCACCACCCCCAGGAGGCGTGGTGAGGTTCCTAATCCACGTCAGCGGCCAGGCCCCAGCAGGACCCTCCGAGAAACATGCCTGCACCCCCCGAGACGCCGATGTGAGAAAATGGAAGAGGGACGGAGGGAGACAGGAGGGAGGGTGGTGTGGCGCACTGGGCCCATGCTGATGGTTACAGTATATGATGATTATTATGGTTATGGCTGCTCTGTTTTTGGCAGCATTTCGACTGACAGCCACCAACACTCTCTTCCTCTTTTTTTGTTGTCTGCTTTTTGCAAAACATTTATTCAAGAAACATAAATGCAGAAAAATATTGTTCTGATTGCTCTGGTCATGTATGGTTCCATGGGTGATCGGCAGTCCAGATGTCATGTAGTTTAGAGAACCTAACGTTAACTGAAAAGCAGTGGATTTTTTTGTGAGTGTGATCAATTATTTATTGATAAGTTGCACTTTCTGTGTTCTTGCATTTTACATGTGGAACTACAGTGACTGTGTGAAGGGTTTTGGACACCGCAGATACTCGGGTGACCCTCACTCAGTGCCTCAACTAGGGCTACAACTAATGATTATTTTCATTGATGATTAAAAATTAATTGATTAATCAATCCTGTCACAATGCTGTCACTTGAAAACACTTACTTATGACCTTATGATATTTATATAATCCAACAAAAGAACAAGAGAAAGACCTTTGTTGACAAAATTCAAGACTTTGTAAACTTTAAATTGAATTCTTGTAAGACCTTGCAGGTGCCCTGACACATGTTAATGTCAGGTATGCCACGTACGTCCATGTGCTCCACATGTTTGGACCTATTTTTCAAGTCTTTCCTGGAATGATTATTTTCATTATCAATTAAAACGTCAATCATTTTCTTGATTGATCGATTAGTTGTTTGAAAATGCCAAAAATGTAAATGCCAAGATGACGTCCTCAGAAACCAAATAGAAACCAGTAAATATTCACATTTAAGAAACTAGAATTAAAGAATTTTGACTTTTTTTTCTTAAAAAATTACTCAAACTGATCAATCGATTATTAAAATAGTGGCTGATTAACTTAATAATTGATTATGTGATTAATCGTTGCATTCTTTGTTGATACAGCTGGAGGAGTGAAGCTGCTCCTGCTGTTTTGCTAATGTGCTGCTTTCACTGCGCAGGCTGTGTGGACGCTGTGTAACTCAATGAAACTATTGCATGTTCACAGGAAAATGAAAAGGCCAGCTGAGGCCTGGACGGCGGCATCGCTGACTGTATGCTGCCGGTTTGGTTTCACAAGTGAGGCTGACACAATCAAGTCAAAGGTTCTTTAAAGGAGCAATATGTTGCAATTGTACCTGCAAAAATGAGCACAGCAGTCCAAAATAGCAAGTTGGGGCCGCAGACTGTATATTAAATAGGTCCCCAGACTAGGTTGAAGCTCTTGGGCATTTATTCTAACAGCAAACAGTAAGGTCAAGAGTTGCTGAGCCTGAGCAGAACAGTCTGGTTTGAGGTGGGACCTCCCTGTGGATCTCTGATCCACGACTCTGCAGTCTTTTCAGCGGGGAAGAACCTCACTTCAGGTCGTCATCAACCAAAGTCGGCCTCATCGTGGCTGTTTGCCTCTCCCTATATTTAAGACTTTTCCTGTGCTTTGTTCACCACAAAAATGACTAAATGTTTTGTTGCCGTTTGATGGGAGCATTCCTTTTTGATAGCTAGCAAACGTCAGTGCTGAGTTAGTTATTATTGCTTATGAGAGATGTAACAATATACCAAATATCGCAAGAAAGAAATTTTACATGGTGAATTATTTCATTTGGTTGTTTTTTATTCCATTTTCTAAAAGGACTGCTACTGATTGTGGCATTGTTTTAGTTTTGCAGTTGTACATACATAATTAAAATATTTACTGCCAAAAATTATTCATGACAATTATTTTGCACATGCGTTAGGATTTTCCCTCATCACAAAACACATTTTGACACATTCTACTCTGATGATACTCATAAAAGTATATCATCCGTACCTGACGCTCCTTTTAGCCGAATGTTCGCTAAACCCTAATGATCACATGCTGATGTGGCCCAGGATGAACGGCAGGAGTGTCAAAGTGGCTTATATCTGAGATTACAAGATAAATAACATGAATAAAGGTCTGTACTGTATGTGTGAATACTCACTCTTTAGGGAAGGGGATGGGCTGCAGCAGACTGGCCAGAGCAGGTCTCCAGTCATCGTAGTCCGACCTGACGGAGACAGACAGCCGTCAAAAGAAAAGGAAAAGAGACAGAGATGGCGAGGGTCAGTGTCACAGAGTTAAGAAGAGGGTGTAGCCTGGACGAGGGAGGCCGAAGAACAAAAAGAGACGGAGGGGCGGCCGAAACATGAGCAGCGCTGAGATGACGCACAGCTGATTTAACAGAAACTGGAGCAGCATCATATTACTGTGAGTTAAGTAACACTGGCTTTGTTACAAACGCTACAAACGCACAGATACCATCGCTTTTTAGGCCATCCTGTTAGGTTACTGCACTTATAGTTACCACACACACACACACACACACACACACACACACACACACACACACACACATAACTGCTGCTCCACTTTCACACTATGTAATCAGCAGTGAAGCTCCTACATTCATTCAGTTGGGTCTTTTTGATCACTTCTTCACATAATGTCACCTTTACTAACTAGGACACTTCCTGGGTTGTTGACATGTAATTTCTACAAAATAAAACTGGCTTTTAAAGTGTCTTCATCAAGACACTGATGTTTGTTGAGGCTTTATGAAACTGCTTTTGATTACAAGCAGCACTAAATATCTGTTCACACATCACAAATACAGTAGGTATGTGTGTCTGGAAGCAGGGCTGCAACTAACCATCGTTTTCATTATTGATTAATCTGTCCATCATTTTCTCCATTAGCTGATTCAGAGTTTGTTACAGAAAATGTTACAGAAAATGGTGGAAAATGTTGATCAGTGTTTCCCAAAGTTCAAGGTGACGTCCTCAAATGCCTGGTTTTATTCACATCCCTAAAGATATTAAAGAGACATTTTTTCTTGAGGAAAAAAAAGAAAAAAAGAATTAATATCAATTCACCCAGAAAGCTGCAGGTTGTGTCCCACATGATAAGTCAACATCATCCAAAGTTTTATGTTACATATCATTATATAACGTCTAATGTAACGTGACACGACGTGATGCAACGCAACCTGCGTATTTCAACCCACACCATGATCTTATCCTAAACTGGAGTTGTTTCATTGTCCAAACCTGAACAAACTGCAACAGTTTCACTACATGAACCAAATGCAACACAGATTTTTAAACTGCACTTA
>JAJHUR010086379.1:0-16095 GCA_027495735.1 Lutjanus campechanus
ATCTTGGCAGAATTTTATTTTTTAATTTTTAATTTTTAATTTTTTTATTTATTTTTGGGTGTGCAGTATTTTTCCTCTGCTGTCTAAAATTTAGATGGCAGCAAATTCAAACTTAAATTTTCAGGTGCACGATTGGGAGCAGTTGTAACACTGCATTACAATTGCACCTGAGCCACATGGCCAAATGTAAACATCTTGTTTGTCACTGCTGACATACTTACTCAATTAAAATAACTAAAATCTAGTTACCATGAGAATAGTTGCCTACTTTTCTGCAAAAATAGAAACAGACTTTTGCTTTGAATGTATATGATGCCTGACATCTAAAAGAATTTAAACCATACACATTATTGGATACTACAGTAGTTATTACTTTGAGGTGTTCTTTTATTTGAGATGCAGTGGGATGACTTATTTTTCAGTGCTACAAATGATCCTTCTCTGAGCACCTCCTCCAAACAGCAACTGTCCAATCATAGATTATCAATCATAACTAGGGCACCACAAAGCATGTCAAGCTTTGTATTTCTCTACGTGTTGAAGCTGTGTGCATGGGGCTCTAACATAAGCAATACTTAGGTGTTTCATGAGTTTGGAGGGAGGCATTTTTTATAGCCTTTCAATAACATAAAACACAAGAGAACATAGAAAGGGATTAAACTTTGACTTTATCCTCTCTAACATAAGCTGCAAGCATGAGCATGTCCGGCTAACTAGCTTACTCTTCTCTGCACTTAATCTAATCTCTGCGCTTCCTTTCCAGGTGTGAATGAGTGTATTTTTGTTGTCTATCACCATCTGGCCAATAGTTTTAGCCTCAGTCTTTTGGCATTAATGTTATATTATGTCCACAGCCGTTAAGTAACATATTTAAGACCCTTTCACAGGTTTTCATTTTAAAATGTGTCAGCTGGAGATAGACTACTTCACTTTTCTCCAGTGTTTCAAAAAATACTGAATACTTTTAATGTTAAATCTGCCACTGTTATCACTGTAAACTACCTATTTGCAGTGTGAGAATGAAAAGCTTACTCTAAGGGGTCAGCTGTAACACTCTGACTCCTTGCATTGAATTTAATTTTATAGTCTTGCCCTTATCAGTGAATTAATGATTGGTGTACATATATATTTCTTATATCAAAAGATGACTGTATTTCAGGTAGTCTGTGAAAAAAAATGTAAAAAAAATGTTACACTTGCCCCCGGTCTCCCCTACACCACTGCTGTTGTAGTGACTAAGAGACCGAGTGAAGACGTGACAGTGAAGTGAGAGACAGGCAGAGAAGAATCAGACAGACAGCGACGACACAGAGCTACAGAACAAGGAGAAATCGGCATCTTTGTGACAGTTAACCTCACGAGCTTGGAGTCAGGACAGCCTGAGCTGGCAGCTGATGGCAGACCGCCACAGCAAGCCCACGGTGCGACCCATCTGTGCCTGGTATTAAAGCAGGCTCACACCCCAGGGCCAGAGCCACCATGCCGCGTAATAGCTCCACGGACATAGGCACAGTCCTGAGGGGGCCAACAAGTCACCCACTGGGATGACAATAGCAGCTTGGTTAACACACACACACACACACACACACACACACACACACACACACACACTGGTACAAAAAGTCCAACACATGCAACAAAAACAAAAAAGGAAAGAAATACAAACGTTGGCCAGAGCACATAACTTACATGTTGCTCTGCCTTGCAAAAACACATTAATGGCACTTTCCTACACGTACGAGTGGGCACATAACACCACTCCACCCTATTCTTAAAACCAGTGTGATACACATTTGGCTGTGAGCGGTGTTTTCTTCCCTCTCTGAACCTATTTGAAGCTCTGGTTGGACATTGTTCAGTGTTTACATCCTGTTGTGTCGACCGCTGTGTGAGTATGTTTTGCGTTTGTCCAGGTGTGTGCAAATGTGATCGTGTGTGTGTGTGTGTGTGTGTGTGTGTGTGTGTGTGTGTGTGTGTGTATGTGTGTGTAAGAGGGTCAAAACTGGAGTGCAGTAGCAATGTAGATTATCTCAACTACCGTGAGAAGTCTATCTATTCTCAGTGTGTATTCAACTGCCTACTGGCTAGCAGACAGGCATCAAGATGAAATAAAGTGGAAAAAAAATCCAAAATAGCTGTAGGCAGTGGTGTAGTGGAGTCAAGCAAGTCAAACAGAGTTTATCAAAATTGATGGTTTTAGCATGAACTTTATACCCCATATTACACATCATAACAAGTTTTATCAAAGTGATGCAAATCTTTTAAGTGTAGCATCTTAAAAGGGATAGAAAAACACAAATTTATGCATGTATGAAAATAAAATTAACATTTTTTCTTTTGCTATTAACCCATAATGTGTTGACCACCAATAGAAAGTCCATTTACTGGCATTACTGTGAAACACTATATGAAAAATATACAAATTGTGCATGTAATTGATCTTTTGTCTGGTCTCTGCTGTATTATTCTTCACTGACTGTCAGTTGTGTCTCTCCTAATATTCAGCATATAGCTGCAGTGTTAATGGACATCCACGACAGTCCAGTCGGTGACATTATAAAGAAACAAAAGGCAAATGTGACAGCGAGGACTGAGGAGGTTTATTGGCATTTGGAGTTCGATTTTCTTGTCTGGATTGTGTAGTAAAACTCCGATCATAGAAAGATAATGGGGCTGTTTGCAGATTTGTTTTTCTTAAATAGCATCTGAGTTACAAAACTGTTTTTTTTTTTTCATATCAACATGACATGATATATTATTTATGTGTTTTTTCCAGTGCTGGAGCTATATGATGTTTATTTACATTGAGGGAAATATTCAAAGCTTTTTACATCTTATTACACAAGATGGAAATGTTACAGATTCTTGGGCATAAACTGGTAGACATTTCCACAAACTTCAGCCTGACATTTTGTATTTGTTATCTTTTGATTCTTCAGTTGTATGATTTATTTTAGCATATTTTACCATTGGAAGAATGTAACAAATAGCAGTAGAGTATTTCCATTTTAAGTCACTTTATACTTCAGCTCCACAACAATTCAAAGTGAAATTTTATCCGTTTTACTCCATTTATTTGCAAATAAAGATTTTACATTTAACAATATATGATCAGCTTATATAATGTGATGCAATGTTATAGATTAAAACACTGGTTCTCAAATAGGGGTCAGGAGACCCCAGGGGGTCTGTGGCTCTCTACCAGGGGGGTCCGTGAACAGCACACGTCACCCATTAATGGTGGAAACCAGCTCTGTCTACATGGGTTTTCTTTGTTGACATGATGCAAATATTTTTAATACATGTCTAACATCTTTCTATTTCTCATGGGTTGTTCTATCACATAACTAAGAAGAAGTGCAGGAAACTAGGCTACATTAAATTATTCCAAGGGACTTGAAATTGAGAACCCTACCAGGGCTGCATAACAGGACTGTTTTTACTATAGCAAATACATGAAATGTAGCCACATGGCATCCGTACTAATTGCAAGAGAACACTCAGCACGTTCAAGTTGTTTAACAAAACTACCTTTACGGAAAAAACCTAACATAAGAAATAGTTTATGTAACAGGACTGAACATTGAGATCGAGACTCTCAGTTACACATACATCATAAATAAAAATAGAGAATGGAGAGTGAGAGAACTCAGGAGACTCAAATGATGCTACTTCTGGTTGATCATGTGATTTTTAGAGGGCGGATGTGTGAGGGTTACAGGACTACCACTAAAATGTACATTTTAACGAATATATCATGAATTTGAAACTGAAACTGTTCAGAGAGTCACACAATAATACAAAAAAACCCTAATAAGATTTCTAAAGGATTCCAGTCATTACATTTCATGGTGAAGTGTAGTGTTCAAGAGTGAGGATGGACTTAAATCCTATATTTCTAGATAGCTTTTTATGAAGGTTTTACATGATTTAACTTCAAATTGCAATTAGGACAAAGTGCAGTATTCATAATATAATGTATTATACAGATACCTTCCGTGCATAATTATGCATGTAATGTCCTGGGAACAGAAACAGCACCCACTGGGTGTAATGGCCCATTCAACTGCAGTTTTTATAACAGTTTAGCGTTAGTGCAGGACTAGAGCCAAAAGGAGGTTAGGAGTTGGTCGTGATCTTGATGACACTTGATGAGTTAAATTAGAGAAAACAAGTGTAACACCAACTAATTGTTAGCAGATCTTTAAATCAGACTGATTAGACTCTAACCACAGTTAAAATAACTTGAGGTAAGTTCGTAAAGCAGAGTCTGTCTCTGTCCCGCCAACTGAGAAGGAACTTGACCGCAGTTTAGGAGAGCTCACTCATTCTCCACTGCACCCCCACATCCCATCCTGTCAGCCTGCCTGTTCCTCCTCTGGCCGGTAGAGGTCGCAGCCTGGCAGCCACACACTGTGTGGAAGTAACGCATGGATGTATCCGAGCGCTCCCACATGACAAAGCTACAGCGCGTCTGGAAACCAGGAGCGGAGCACGGAGCGTTTTTGGAGAAACCGTCGACAAGATCAATTCTGCATCTTTTACCTGCTGCACGGCTCGCTGACACAACTTCACTGACCGCTTTACTTTTTATTCCCTGTGTACACTGAGACGGACAGCTGTCCCTCTTCTTCTTTCTCCCTCTGTCCAAGTGAACTTTATAGGGATGTTATATCAGAGCATCACCGTGCTGAGAGCCCAGATAGTGCTGAAGTGAAGTGTTGGACGGAGTGAAGAGTGAACGACTCTTCTTTTTCTGCTACTTTTTGTTCGCTTAAGAGAAAAAGAGAGGGAGTGTGTGTGAGTGTGTGTGTGTGCGTGTGTGTGTGCAGGAGAGAGAGAGAGAGAGAGAGAGAGGGTCGCAGCGGTTTTTTTGGAGCTACGCTTTCATGCCGTCAGTCTTGCGGACTCTGAGATGGACGTCAGATTTTATCCAGCTCCCCCTTCAAGCGTGGGTTCATGTACGTTACCGACTGACTCCGGTCTGGACTATTACCACTCCAACAAGGTAAAGATTGTCTACACTTTGCTACCAGGTTATAGTCGGTGCAGCCTGCGGCGTGATGGTGCATGAACACATTGGTTATGGTGGCCCATACAGCATAGGCTATATGTGACCAGAAGACCATTAATGACAAGTGCTGCACTTTAAGTTCCCTCGGGATGAATTAGATTGGATCGGGCTGCGTTCTCAATGAACTTTGTTCTCTTTATCATGTGCAGAATCTTTTAAACTGCAGAAAATCGCACATGACACCTGTTCTCAGTTTGTGCACGCCGGTTTTCTTTAATTAGAATTTGATAATGTGTTCGTCTGGATAAAAAGTGAGTACTGTAGCTGTCCTGCGAGCTGAGTTGGAGCGCACGACTTTGACCAGAGCACTGGGAGTACTGAGCGAATACTCTCTCTCAACAAACTGGGCACAAAATGAATATGTGCCTTTTTTTTCTCTCCTTAAAACTGAATACATGTAAGCCACCGTTCAGTTCTCTGTATACTGTAAACCTTGCCGAGCAAACTGCGGAAACACACTATCTTATCTGCTCCACACAGGTTCCCACATGGGTCAATGCACAATTAGTCCAATAAACAACTATCAAGATTGCGTCTAAATGTGAGGTTATGGATCTGGACTATTTGTGATGCTCTTAGCTGTACATTCTGCAGCTCGCAACTGAACAATCTGCATATTAATTTGCCTTTTATTTTGGTTCCATTGCTCGATAAAAGTGTTTGCATGCAGAATATACTGTAGCACAATCTCACATTCTCGCTTATCAACACCTTTTTGCGCATACATTTAATCTCACGAGCGCGCACATTATAAGTTTTTTAGGAATTAAGTATTCACCAGCGGCCCATAAAAAAAACTAACATTGTTTGTTGCTTAAAAATCTGAAGGATGAAATTTGTAAATGTATTGATAAGCCTTTGTGTTTATATCAGTGCGCGCAAGAAGTTATGCGTTTTTACGCACGAAATCGTATCCAATATCTTTTTTATACATTTGCATTAGTAAATTGAAGTAGGAATAAGCGCCATGAAATAATTAAAACCCCGAAGCTTCTAGTTTAAAGGAGAGTACCACAAATCATCATATTATTCTGCTAAATAATGTCAAGTTTCCCGAAGTATGCATTTATTGATATTTTTGTTGAAATGTCATGTCTACTGTAAAGAGACCAGTCTTTCACTGCTCCACTCTTTCCATGTGCTGTGCACCAGCGCTGACTCTTTGCTTTACTGATAAAGCTTTTGCTTTTAGACAAATGAAAAACCTGCCAAATAGTCCAAGATTACAAGTTTTTTTTTCATGTGGTCAGTGGTCAAGGTAAAAACTTGTGTAAACATTTGGCAGAGAGCGAGAAGGAGGCATTTATACCTGGCTGCAGCCATTCAGATACAGTAGGTTTGCTTGCCTTTGCACCTGGAGCGAAGCCAGCAGCAGGCAGGCAGTTAACATTCGCTGATGACAAAGTGAAACATTATAGCACGGTACAATATTTGAATTGTTAATCTCCCTTGTTCATACACACAGTTACCTGTATGTATACATGAACAGCACACACAGACACACACTCACTCACTTGCATAGAGGTTTGAATTACAATACACGAGTCCTTTACCTCAATTGCAGTTATTCCTTAACCCCTAACCTCCTGTAACATCAACCTCAACCTTTTAACTCCAACATAAACTGATTCTAAGTCTAAATTGAACCTTAAATTATACCTTACAGTAGCTTGTTAACTGGTAACTCATATACAAGGGTTTTTGTAATCTTTATGTCCTTGTGATAATGTTATGTGTGTATGGCTAGGTCTGTCTCACACACGTAATAGTTACACACACAGTAGCTGCAGATGTATATTTTTAATCACACTGAGACCTGGCTCTCTGACCGAGGCCATGTCTCAGGTCTTGTAGTGTTAACACAGTGAACTGTTCTAGTTGTCATGATTCAGCGAGCGTAGAGGTTGTTGGCCCGGTAGGAAGCAGGTTTGGGTTTCAAGGACAGAATCGTATAACATTGTCATTACTAAAGTAACAGCTGTGACTAAGATGTAAAGTGACATATTATCTGTGCTGTGCCACTGCTGCTGCTACACATAACTGTTGAATAATGATACAGGAGCTTTATATGACGTTCTGGCAGTAGTTCATCTTAATGGCAGCTTCATTTCAGGAGCAGGATGGAGTTGACCCGCTGGAGTAGCACTGTAGTGCCACAGTGGTCTAATGCTACATTACCTGCAGGTGTTAACTGGGAAGCTTTCAAAGACGATAAAAAATAAGTTATTTTTTAATTTCACAGTCATTATGCAGTGAGTTATAGCTGTTGCATGCATGGTTTGAATGCTTTTTGTTGGAATATTTCACAGGAAATTGAGAAGATGATTGTAAGTGGCATTTGCATTAAAGGGATATTTTGAATCATTTGAAGTAGGGTTGTATGAGGTAGTTTTTGATCGTAAGAGGTCAGCAGCAAAATGTATTTTAGCCACCTTAAAAAAAATTGATATAGATTTAAGTGTATGCTATATTTAGTATATTTCCAGCAGTGGTATAAAGGCGATTTCCATCAGAAAAGGCTGTCTGATGGGAAACTGCCTTCATAGAAGCCAAATATCGCCGTCTCCAAACCAACCAAACTCCATGTGTGAAATCAGTAATTTTACCTCACAGAGCATGGGTGTTGCTGGTTTACTGCTGCCTCGCTCTGTTAGTTTTTACCAGTTTATTGTGTGACTTACATGTTGTAAAAGGTTAGTTCGGATTCCCTCAAGTCACGCAGTAACACAAACAAACAAACAGATCAAGGCAGCAGTAGACCAGCAACTTCCATGTTCTGTGATGTAAAATTACTGATTTTGCCGATGGAGTCTGGTTGGTGTGGGGTGAGCAATATTTGGCTTATATAACAGTGATGAAAATGTTCTAAATATAAAGAACACTTAAACTGATATTAATATTGTTGGGTCTAAAATACGTTTTGCTGCTGACCCTGTCCACATCAATACATTTCTTAGCTTCTGCTGTTTCTTCAAACTCGTGTCTGTCATCCACTGTAGACAACACACGGATTATCAATAAATACCTCATAACTCCCCGCCTCAAATAATCGGAATATCCCTTTAAATAGAAATAACTATGACTTGGGTTTTTGTCCTGAGCACAAACTACAGTGATAAATAATTTCTATTCTAAGAGCTGTGCATATACAGGGTATGAACAGGCTCAAAAGTCCCAAACCCTTCCAGTCAATACCTCCTGGAAGGTGTTGACTCACCATCATTTACACTTACAACAGGCTGAATGTATACAAATATATATATGTATATAGCTTGTGTGAAACTCACTAGTGTGTTTATACATTACTGTATAGTATTAACGACCAACGAGGAAGTGAGCATAATACAAAGTGGGACAGTCCAAATTAAAAAACCCTGCACTTCCTCTTCTGGTGGTGTAAACTCACACGTCTTTTTCTCAGGGTGACTATTAGGCTTTATGAGAATTACTTTTGTGTGTGTGTATGTGTGTCTATACTTGGACCTGTGGTTGTTTTGTTTTCTACCTGAAGGGGTTAATAATTGAGGAACGTAAAGAATGTGTAAGCTGAAACTGGTTCAAGCTGATTGGCCACATTCAGACTGATGATTGATTGATGCATGCCAGGAATATGGATCATGCTGACAGGATAAGTCAATACCACAAATCTATGAATGTACTTGACCTTTGGATTTAGGCAATGGTTTAGCTGCAATTTGACATAAAAGCGACTGGAAATCCACAATAGCATTATATTTATGTAATTTATAGTCTCATATATCTATTAGTAAGCAACTAAAAAGTATTAGAAATCAGTAGGGGCATCCTGATTCTCCAAAGCCACAATTTAATTTGATTTTTTGATTTTAGGGGCATGATTTGATTATATTTTGGCTTAACTTTATTTTTTATCACTGACAGCTGTGCCATTGCTAGACTATTGAGTCTTGATTTGTAAAGACCAGTGGATCATTGATTTTATGCTCTGATAACTGTTATTTACGTTTTCAAATTCTCCTTTAAAAAGACAGTCCTTATGGTATCAAGCGAGATGTAACGGGTGTTTTTGATTTAATATCGAAATTGTGACTCTAGTAATCAGTTCTAATCCAAATTTGAAAAATATTATCTTTAGGTTTCGTACCCATTTCTGATTTTGGGTTTGAATGGGGCTTGATTATCTCAGACATTTTATAATGAAAATTAATTAATTAAGTGAAACCAGTCATAAAAAATCCACCTAAACAGGTGCAACAAAGCTTCTCTGCTTACTGAACTGAAGCCGTTGTTCACTCCAGACTCCTTTGACAAAAGCACTAATTTTACTGGAGTCGCTGGACGACCGCTGCCTCGATCCACAATAAATAACGTAAGTTTGGATCCGGACTAACGTGTTTAAACGCCAATGTCACACAATAACACAGATAAACTAACTGATCGAGGCAGCGGTAGTCTAGCAACTGTTGTGTTCTGAAATGCAAAATTACTGTTTCTGTGACAGAAGTTTGGTGGATTTGAAGCGAGCATTGATGGTTGTTTCAGAGTCTCGATTTGCTTGAGGGTTCTTCCTGTTAAAAGGAAGTTTTTTCTCGCCACAGACACCATAGTGCTTGCTCTTGGTGGGAACTATCGGGTTTATAAAGAGTGTGATCTAAACCTGTTAACTGTTATGATTTGGTGCAGTACAAATAAAATTTAATTAGATTCCGTTTCTGATCGGAAAAAGGCTGTCTGATGGTAAGTAAAGCAGTGAAGATATTCAAAATATAGTGCACACTTAATTTGATTATGATTTTTTTAAGTTGGCCTTTTTTCAAAGTGGCTAAAATAGATGTTACTGTGCACCCTGTCCACAGCAGTGCATTGCTCAGCTTCTGTGCTGGTACTTCTAAGGGAAATGTCAATCAAAATGTGGTCTGCCACACCTACACAGTCTTGAGAAATGGTGTAAGTAGGAAAATGTTTCTAATAGTATTTCTAATAGTCATGGACATTATTTTCACTCTTTTGTGGATGCTTAATGAAACACTCAGCTTTGATATCATATATGTGTTTTTACTATTTCAAGTCAAATTCCCAGAGGCTTTAAACATCAACAAAATACAGTATGTAACAATCAGAGTTAAATATTCTTCATACTTTGATTTCCTTTTTCAAACTAAAATTCATGATCAAAACACAAAAATGGTAAGGAGATTATGTAAGACAAAAATGCCATTCTGCCTGTCCACATTTCATTGTAAATTCCTTCATAAAACAACAACCTGTGCATCCACATCTCAGAACAACGCAAAGAACACCACATGAGAGCGGCATCGATTTGTATTTTTGCTATGAACCCCACGGCTCTGTTGCTCTTCTCAACTCGGTCCAACTTGCATTGTCCTGCACTTGCACAATCACCGTGAGTCATCTTTACTTTTCGCCCAAGATTTCTCCTAATCTTTTTGAAGCCTCTCTGTATCTTTCCCTCGCTGAGTGGGAGGCTTGTTTGTTCAGCGTACACTCAGCTGTGTATACCAGCGCTGAAGGCCACTTCTTCGCAAATGCCTGTTTTAGCGGGAGACTATTTGTCAAATGCATTATGACTTGTGCATACCCCCAGGCAGAATCACTCCGGTGAAATGAAGTTGGATAGATTACTGTAGCTGTTCCACTTTCTCCTCATCCCTCTTCCCTCTAACAGCACGGTGCCCAAGAGAGAGGCGCTCGTGTAATTATACTGTAGTTATACTGTAGCTTTATAATCCAATGGTTTGCAGATGTTATTCTTTACATAGTTGCAGTCTGTTCCAAGTTACTGTACGTTATTTATATATGCTGAACCCATATTCACCGCAGTGCGGAGCAAACACTTTATTGATACACACTTTGTGCACTACAAGTACTTACAGAAGTGATTTCTCAAGCAAATCATTTGAGTATTGGGTGCACGCGTGTGTGCAGTGCATACTTAATTGCTAATATACCTTGAGGCAAGATGTATGGAACATGTTTAACAAGATAACCCTCATTTATTTATACGTTAATCCAGGTTTTCCCACATGTTCTTCTTTGTAGTGCCTTGTTGTACATCTTTGAATCAAGCAGCTGACATTTGTCCACCCAAAGAGCAATGAGGCCAGCTTTTTGCAGAGCACGTACCGCCCCTTTTCAAGTTGTCTGTTCCTTTCCACCACTATCCAAATCACTGTATTAGTCATGGGATACTTCAAAGTATGGACGGGCAAAAATATTTTCCATGTTGAATTCTCAGAATGTGTGTGTTTTTTTCCCCCCTCTCTCTTCAAAACATGACCGTAATAGAAACAGAGAAAGAAAAGAGTTATTCCAGCAGTACCTCATTCTGTACACAGAGAGAAGTTAATTACATGGAGGCAAGCATTCTTGGGTCGACAGCGTGGACTTGGGGTTTTTCATTGTGCCCATTCATAACATTCTGCTGACTGGCCAGTCCGAGTTGCAATATCCCGACTGTTCTCACTGGGAAAATGTTAACCCATGCATGGCTCTAATGCACACCAGAGGGGAAAAACGTGGTCTGGAAGCTGGGAATACTCAAAGAGGCACGTTTATTGTTCTAATGCAGCTTTTAGGCAGATCACTCAGAAATCATACAGTAGATAACATAAAATCGAGTCATGGAATTAACATTATTTTTTTGTATTTTATATATAAACCCTCAAACAGTCTACTTTGTGAAGTTATTTTTTTGGTCTAACCACTTCCCGGCACTATTCATAATCAAGTCTTTCTGTCTCCCCACCTCTCCCCCCTCTCTCTGTGTCTAACTTCTTCTCTCATTTACCTTCCCAGCAGCAATGTCAAAAGGTTATGGAGGGAAGCCGGATCGCCTGGGGCTGATTGTGTCTTTGAGTTAATGATAAGTAGCTACAGTGTTATTCTCTGGAGCAGTGGGGCTTAGACTGTGTTCTGCGCACAGACCATTACAGTAGGAGAAAACTGCATTTACCAAGACTTTGCTTTTTGGATCACTTATTTAAAAAACAAGAAAGGAAAACACAGAACTGTGTTCAGTCTATTTTTGACGAGAATTAGATGGACAAAGTGATTTGCATATAGGGTTGAGTTATATGCAAGTCCAAACGTTTTCTGCAGACTTAATTACACTTTTCAGCCGTGATCCAGAATGAACATTTGAAAATTTTAGTTAGTTTGTTTGCTTATTCTAATCATTTAAGATAACAAAGATTGTTTTTGAGCAAAAATGAGCAGTAAAACAACCTAAAATCACCTCATGCAGTGCTGAAAGACATAGAGGATTTTAGTAGCACCTTTAAATTTGACATTTTAGTTCATTGCTAACGGTTGAAAAGAAATTGTGAACATTTGCTGAAAAAGTCAGCCAGCATAAAATGTAGGACACATGGCTACTAAAATGCAAGGCTCAATGTGGAGCTGAGAGAGCAGAAATTAATTCAGGAAACCATTAACCATTAATCATTCATCTCCCAACAATTATCACTTCAACATATATGCAAACAAATACATGAATAAAAAATAACTGGTAAGGTGCTTGATATCATTTTGAGTTACACAAGCAGCATCTGTCTTCATTCAAAATCTGCAGAAAATCTGCAGAGATGTCATTGGAATTCTGCGGGTGCAGATTCCCTGTGGGGCTGGTAATATGATAAAATTTTCCTACTCACCACCATTAGCTCAGCAACCAGCGATTACAGAATTATTGCGTGGACGTCCCCCCCTTTGAGCTGCGAGTTGCAAGTGAGCCACAAGTTCTCGACGACAGGTTGCTACGTCCATTAAACAAACAAAATGAACTCACAAAATGTCAAGAGAGGAGATATTCTTACACAAATTTTCCTTATTAAACAGAAAAATACAATAGTACACCTTCTGAATTCATGTTCACTCTTTTACCAAACTAAGATGGGCTTTAATTGTCATGTTTACTCATTACAAAACAAACTTCATTCAAACTGGGCAGACAGAAGCAACATGAAACTCACCAAACCATGGTGGTTAGTCTTTCCACTGCTGCAACAATCACCAACTCTGGTTTGGTCAAAGTAAATCTATAATTCACAGTGTTAGATGTGAAAAGATTCTGGCTCTACAGGCAGTTTTTTCTTCTCATTCTCATTCTGATTCTACTTATGAATTTCAGTTCCTAACGATTCCTGATTCCCATCCTTTGAGTGTCCTGCAATCTTCACAGCAGAGTTGTGTGAAATGCTAATTTCTACGGATAAATGTTACCAGCGGAAACACTGAGCTAAGCTAACGTTAGCGATGGCAGTCTCTTTTCCGGTTTCTTGAATATTTGTGCTATATACCCTCTAATCATGCAACTTATCAAGGGTTGAGGATAATGTTAGACTCACAATTTTAATAAGGAGGCGGGACGACATGCATGCATTCAACTCACATGTCTATAGGTGCAGACAGATAGCCAGGTTGACGTATGGCAGGTGTTGGTGCAAGTACCCCAGCCTACTAATCACCCCACCCTGGTTGCATACAGAACTTCACCTTCCATTTAATCTGTTTATGTTTCTTCACCTGTGTTACTGTATTCTTACAGCACAGGAACCCCCTCCCCCCACCAGTGGTTCCACCACATCAGTAATACAGTAGTTTTTATTCTGCAGCTGCACCTACAAGGCATTTCATGGGGTATTTGAGGACAGCGGTTAACTGTTTAGAAAACAGGCCGAGAGGATACAGTACTGCCCATAACAGGGATTTAGCACCACGGACTTCAGTTTAACCTACAGGACAGTGAAGGTGATAGAGTCTCGACCAGACTCTGCAGCACTCCCGTTGCTCTGCTCTGTACTTTATAATCTCGACCAGACATGACTCAGAGCTACTAGAGGTGTTAAGAGGGTCATAAGTCATGTATGGCTGAAAATAGATAGTATAGTTTATCCTGCCTGGTTAGCTACTTAATCACCTGGGTCCATAGAAACAGGCTATTTATGTCGATGATTGATTGTATTAGCTGCCAAGAATTCAGTCATGACAGTGCATTTTTTAAAACTCTTCCCAATATACTTTTGTGATATACTACTGCTATCCAAATCATTTCTACGCTGCCGTCACATCGCAATCTATCAGCCAGAAAGTCGGCTTATTATAAGAAATCACCAGACTGCTTTTAGGATGAGACTGATAGCAGGTTTTCAGGCTTGGTGACATGCGTGGCAAACTGCGAAACTCGGCCACATCACAAGACGTCAGAGTAATTCCAGTTTTGACGTTGATTGTGAATTGAAGCAGCCCTGGTCCGACTCGTGGCCCTCATTAAATCACATTAACCCTAATTAGCGTCACTGCCCCTTGAAACCCAAATACTACAGTCAGGGTTGACTCCTGGCTCCTTGGCTAGATTTCTAGGGTGTGTTTCATCCCCCCCGACTTGTGTAAAGGAGTTCAATGTGCCAAGGCGTTTTAAACTGTCTTCACCTCAGGAGGCCACGGGTTCTTCAGTAGCAATAGCCTCCTAGCCTGTCTGTCTGTCTGTTTCTCTGTCTGTCTGCACCGCCGCCCAGTTTCCTTATGCTGTTTTATATTCACTTCTTGATTGGTTGGGGGATGGGGTGGTGGAATAGCATTTGAGAGGTTAGTGCGGGGAGGGGGAACTAGATTTGGGGTGTGTGTGTGTAAAGAGAGAAAGAGGGAGAAGGGGCTGTAGATGGAGGGAAAATGGAGCGAGATTTTTAGGGGTACTTTATTTTTCAGCTCGCCATTGAGTCTGTAATGTCATTCAACGATGTGGAAACCAAAATGAGCCTTGCCACCAGATGTGTTCCAGTCCAGATAGCGACTTGAAAGACAGACGTTTATTGTTTTAGTGCATTTGGTGTGGTTCGAACCCAAACTGCATGAAATGCTGATTGATGGATTTCACTAATGAATGTGTGTGTGTGTAAGAAAGAGAAAGAGAGGGGGAGAGAGAGAGAGAGAGAGAGAGAGAGAGAGAGAGAGAGAGAGAGAGAGAGAGCGAGAGAGAGAGAGCGAGCGGCATCTGCTTCATGTGATTTATTTAACCATTTCTGCGCTCTGTTCTACGGTCTGTCTGCTGATGAGAAGGGGTGTATTTCACTGTGCTACAATACACTCAGGGAAATATGGTTCCAAAAAGGTTCTTTCGGAAGGGCTGAGGATCTACCAAGAAACATTTGCTTCTGAAGAACCTTTTTTTCAAGTAAGGGTTCGTCTGTGGTTCTTTGGATTCTATTAAGAACCCTTTTTGAAAGAGCAAGTTCTTCAGGTATTGTTGAAATCCTCTCTCATCAAGGGTTTATCAGGGGTCCTTTGTACCACGATATAAAAGGGGGTCTTGGTAGAACCTCCTGGGTGTGTTCTAGATAAAAGCCTAGCAATATAAAAAGGTTCTCAGTAGAATCTCCTGGGTGGTTTCTAGATAAAACCCCTGGAATATAAAGGGGTTCTGGATAGAACCGTGTGAGTAGGTTCTCTATAAAAGCCTTGTAATACAAAAAGGTTATTGGTAGAACCTCATGGGTAGGTTCTTGTTAGCACCCTTAGAAGGTGGAAAGGCTCTGGATAGAATCCCCAGAGGGTGTACAAGGGTTCTGTGTAGCACCTCTCATAAGGGGTTCTGGGTAGAACCTTTCACAGATGGTTCTAGGTATAATGTTTATGTTGCGTTGTAGGTAGAACTCTCTAACTCTTTCTTCTTAGTAAAAACTTTAAAAAAAGGTTCTCCTAGAAACCACAAAGGGTTTTCCCATGAGGACAAGCTGAAGAACCCTATATGGTTCTAGTTAGCACTGTTATTTCAAAGAGTGAAAACCTTATTTGCTAAATGTCAACTTTAATTGACAAAGCGTTCTCTGTAGAACCCCTGGGTGGGTTCTACATGAAATCTCCAGGATATAAAATGGTTCTTGGTAGAGTCCCCTGGGTGGATTCTTGCTAGCACCCTTAGAAGGTGGAAAGGTTCTGGATAGAACCCCCAGACAGGGTTCTGGGTGGAACTATCATATCATAGAAGGGTTCTCTGTAGAACCTCACATAGGGGGTTCTGGGTG
>JAJHUR010086382.1:0-13565 GCA_027495735.1 Lutjanus campechanus
AACATTCACCGCAGCCTGAACTTTTTCTCCTCCTTTGCCTCTCTATGCTTTCCTGCCATCTGTCGCTCATCAGCTTCAGCCGGTTTATCTCTGGTTTTACTACATCCTGTTTCTAATGTCTTTGTGCTCATTGTTTCCAGTAAAGGTCACTGATCTACTAAGTTGAACTAAACTAAAAGCAGAAAACAAAGTGTTTTCTTTCACTTTGAGGCTGCGTGACCTGAGCTGCTTGCCAGCTTCCTACACACATCGATTTCACATGTCTTCACCCTTGGGTGATTTGATGGAAATGCCCTGATTTAAATAGCAGGGTTTCATGATCTATGCAAAACATTTACTGTTAATCAGAAAGATATGTCCACTGTGCTGTCTCGCTGTATATGAGTCATAAGAATTGTCCTTGTGGCGGTTTCTTTGTTTTAAAAATCAATTTGTTTTGCACATAAAGCATCAGTATGTTGAATTAAATATCTTCACGTGTCTTGTTTTATTTTTCCATGAGTACGCCGGATTAACTCCGCTCAGCTCCCAGTTAAGGCTGCAGCTCTGACTTCCAAAACTCTTTCCATTAAGGTGCAAATAGGTCAAATCATTCTCTAATCCTAATCCTATTAAAGACTAATTACTTTCTTAGATGGAAAAAAAATACATATGAATTTATGTGAGCCAAAATTCAAAGAGAAATCTTAAGAGTCAAAGTCTTTGCTGGGAAATCAGAGCCTGTAATGATGAGAATTCTGATGCATTTTGGTGCATTTCAGCTCAGTAACACACAAGCTGCTTTACCTTTAGTGCAAAACATTAGTATTAGGTCATTTAAATCCCTTCAGGCAGATTTTAGCGAACATAAAGCTCCCGTTCAAGAGCAGGAATTCATAAAACTGAAAGTAAAACTCTGCACCAGGAAACCAGTAAACAATAAACTTTACCTTAAGTCCAAAAGTCACAGAGTTTGGTGAAGTTTTCTGGGTCTGACTGCGTCTTCCTCTACTGTCAAAGTAGGTCAGTGTGTGTGAGTTTATATCGGGTAGATTTTGAGGAAGTACAATGGGAGCTCCGGTTCTGGGGAGGAGTTTCATTTATTTTCCAGGCAGGGGAATTACATCTGGTTTCACTCAAATAGCAAAGATCCCAAAACCAGATGATGTCAGGTGTCGGATTACAACGGCACCTCCGAATGCTTCACAGAGGCTGGCAGTGAACTCACTCAGCGCTCTGCTGCATTCTGGGACACTGCTTGAAAAATGGAGGAGGCTCTTGGATTTTTAATAAAAATGGCATCTTGGCCTTGGATTATTTATTAGACCGTTGTAAAATATGAACATGTGCTTAGTTCTTGGATATAATGTAGAAGAATCAATATGATATGAAAGAGGAACAGGCCTGGACTTTAAACTTTGAAGTACACTAGAGTCTGCTTTCAAGTCTCTTTTTGAAGAATGATTCTGTTTTTAATGTAGATGAATTGGCAACATTTTTTGTATTGAAGAAAGTGCTACTTTGTTGCACGACATGCAACTCCAGAGACCGAGGTTTGCATCCTAAGTCCTGTCTGTGCTTGGGTATTGGCAACAAAATCCCTTTGGTTAAATTTAGGGCAACAGTGTGGTTTCAAATAAATGTTAAAGTAAACATGCCCTGTTTCCAAGTACAGCAGCCCAGGAGCTCAACACACTGCAATGTAAGAAAACACAAGAAAATTAAACATTACATCCATTATTTTTTAAATCTGCTTTTCAGTTTGTTTTTTTTTGTCATTCTCACTCTATGGAGTTGCCCATTAAGAAACTATCTTAACCAGTTTGGTGCAAAGTGCGAAAACCCAACAAAATACAGAACGCAGCGGGAGAGTCAGCTAACAGGACTGCTAACTGCACGGCTAACCAACTAATGGCAGCTAAGTTACAGTTAGCAGCAGTTAGCGATCACTTTTGCGGCAAGTAAAGCTATCTGACCACCAAGTAACTGGCCGGACTGCGTCTGGAGCAGATGATCGATAAAGAAATCTGCAACAAGCTGACATCAGCTGAGCCTTTTCCTCACAGGAATCACTGTTACATACGTTTACCTCATAATTTAAAACTTAAGCTACATTTAATATGAACATCCTACACAGTTACCTTATGCACATGACAGAAAATAAGGGAAACCCTAGTAGGTCCCCTTCAAGCTCTCAGGTCCGAGCCACTTAAGACTTTTTTTAAATAGTAATCTAAGAATCTTTCACGTCCTTTGAGATCCTAAACAAAAAAACCTTGTTACTACAAGCAGATTCTACCATTTTGTTTAGTATCAACATTTTCATCATTATGTTGACAGAAAACATCTGGGAGATTATTTCCTGGAGACATGTTGTAACACTGTATGGCAACTATCACAAATAATTGGCCATGATTAAAGGCATATTATGCAGAATTTTCCTAAAAAAAACAAGGTAGAGACTCAAAGATAATCCCTGTCAATCATCACTTATCACTTTGGCTGCAGTCACACAAAATCCAGCATCGTGCAGAGGTGTGGGTGCTTTAGAAAGTAACTGCTGTGAAACAACTAAATTTTTTAATTCTAAGTTTTAATTTTAAGTTTTAATTCTCTTATTCACTGCTTTGTTCTCACGACGCACGCTCACTTCTATTCAATGAGAAACATGTTGCCATTAAGGATGTAACAGAGCACATTTCCACATGTAACAAACAAGTGTGACATTTTTAGGCTCACGTAAAACAGCAACTTCATTATTCGCACAAACCGAAAACCAAGTTAAGAAAAATCATGGGAAATGTGCTGGTGTAGAGAACATGTGGAACCACAGTAAACTGACACATGGACATTTTAATACATTGTGGTCTGTGACAGTTGGAGTGGAAAGGCTGATGGGCATCAAAAAAAAAAAAAGGAAGACACCAGCGTCTTTCCATTACAGACACTTCTGGTAAAAAACAAAAACTGGTTGCAGGACAAGCAGTGAACAAGAATGAACTGATTACACTTTGCTGATCCCTGCACATTTATGCAAGTGTGGGTTTTACCATAAACATTATTGAAAAAGTAATTGAAGGCTGGCAGTCAGTTTAAATAATAGTAGATGAACAGGATGTATCAGACCTGATCATGAGTATTACCTCCTTTAAAAAAAAAATCCCACGCCGGAGCCAAAATAGATCTTTACCATGTTTATTTTCTCTCTCATGTCATCTGGTTGTGGACTTCCTCATGCAGTTAGTCAACAGTCTAATGTGTCATGTCTGTGTGTCTGTGTGTATATATGAACATATCGTGTGACTCCTATAGTCATACAACAGTCTAGCATATGCAGTCACTCGTCTAAATATAAGAACGTCCCGTGTACCTCATATGTCCAATGAGACATGGCTGTCGCAGCGGGTTACTCACACGTGTAATGAGGCCTGAATGAGGAACAGGTTTCAGCGGTACTACAGCTAGTTTAAGTGCTGATTATGCTTTTACCGGAGCTGTTGCTGCAACAAGAACGCCGCTCATAATTCAATAACAATGAGCACTTCGGTAGATGCTTTTATGTGAAGTGCTGATTAAGAATACAACGAGTTTTTAATGCAACTGACCTCAGTGTTTTGGTTCTGTGGCAGAATTCCAACCGGAGTAAAATCTGATTATTTATATGATTAAAATATTTGATTTTCACTGTTTTTCATCAAGACATCTGTCTTTTAAACAACATAGTTTCTTGCAAAACACAAAATGACACTTATTTATACACTTTATTATTGTGCGCACTCATGTTTGCTGCATTTTACAGTAGAATCTGGAACAAAATCCTAAGTCCTTCCTCTGTGAAAATGAACTTTCAGCCAAAGTTATGAGTCTTATTAGGAAGGACTGTGGTTTGCCCGCCATCATTTATGCTGGAATTGCATTAGGCAGGGATCTCAGCACCAGTACGGACATGAGTAATGATTACTGCAGCCCTGTTACTCTTTTGGGCATTTGGGTATTGTTTTAAGACTGACATGAAAAATTGTCAAAAGACATGTTCTTTCCAATTGTTCTCACTCCCCTTGGGCATTGTTGTATTCTTATGCAAGGGGCTCATACGAACACGCCACATCAGATTCAACAAATGCTCGTAACTTTTGGTAACTGTGGAAATTATCCACCTGTGCATATTTTAGTGGAGATGCATGAGACATGTACATTTGCATAATTAATGCCCCAATTTTACCATATATGGCTGCGCTTCCTGCCCCGTGTCTGGAAGTGTTCATTAATGAAAATAGGATCTGAGAGAAAAAAAGAACTTCACGAGTTTGAAGTTTGACGTCCTGCTTTCAATGATCCATAAAGAAAAATCTGTCATTTTAACAGCGTCAGCGGTGAAATTAAAAGACCTGCTAAAGCAAAGAAATGGGAAAAGTGAAAGCTGTAATGCCGTCCGACAGGGTCAGACTGTTACTGAAATAAAGAAGAAATGTCTCAATATGAAAATGACTCCAGAGAAAAAAAAAACACTTGCCACAACCGCAGTAAGAGAGGCGATCGATAACTGCAGCGAGAGGAGAGGGTTAAGGGGAAGTTTTCATCACAGAGACAGGAGACAGTATAACTGACTATGTTCGCCTGGACAGAGACTTCATAAACCTGCATGTGCAGATATACGGCCGATACACCTGACAGCAGGTAATAATAAATCATTGAATGAATGACGATAGGCTTTTTATGTATATTCCCGATATATACAATGATTTGAGTTGTAGTCAAAGAGGATAACGTATAATTAATTGAAGTGTAATTTTATTTTCCAAACTCAAAATGTCTTCAAACCAATGAAATATACAGTCATTAGTGAAAAACTTTGGTTCAGATAAGAGCAGACTGACTGCACATGACTCTACAACAGGTCTGGACCACTTTGGAAATTGTGTTTGTATCTGAAAGAAAATTTAAAATATGAGAAACGTGGTAAATGCAACATTTAAGAACAAATCTGTTTGTACGAGCGGTTTTTGCATGAGGCCCAGTGTGTCCAATATGGCAGCTTGGTCGGTGCCACTATGCTTCAAACTATGAAGCTGTAGATACCCCAGCAGTGTCACTTCTGAAGGCGCCTCTCTGGCAAAATGTTTAGCTGTGTCATCAACGTCAAGTGATGTAGTATAGAAACTTAGAAAGTCCATGTAGGGAGGAGGTTGGGATGAACGGATCAGTCAAGCACACACAGGACTTTAATCCAGATTGTGTCCTGTGTGAAACCAATCAATGTTAACCTCTTTTGTAACTTCAGTATGTAAGCTACTTTAAGGTAGAGTGAGTAGGATTTGTCAGTTGATCTCTGTAAGCACACCAGAAAAATAGCCAAACACTTTCAGCGGGTTGTGGGTGACGATTGAGAGGGATTATATTTGTATAGTCTTGCATAGCCAGACCTCTCTCCACACTGCTCAGCACTGGAGAAAGGTCTGGCTCCATGCATGCATTCTGCTAGGGGGAAAAAAAACACCCTGCCTCTTTTGTATTTCTGTCAACCGATCACAAACGTCTTGGGCAGCATTAAGCTCATGACGCAGCAACGATGCTGCTGCAAAACAGTATCGAGGTCAAGGGGAAACTTGTTTTGGTGGAACATTTACACATCAGGAGGCGACGTCTGGCATTAAAATGACTACGTCACTGCAAAAGAAAAGGTAACAGCTGTTAGCTTGTTTACATTCATTCTATTAGTGTCCAAGGTGCTAATTTGCTGTTTTCAGCATGTGGTTACAGCTTGAAAGTTGTTCTTGTTTCCTGGGGACTTTGAAAATGTAGATCACGAATGCCGTGATGCTACTTGAAGCAAGTGATCAATGGCAGGACATATACCTGCAGTGTGCATCCAGTAAGACAGACAAATCATACTTAATTTAACCCAAACCATGACCTTTTCCTAAACCTAACCAAGCTGTGTTGCCTAAATCTAACCAAGCAGTTTTTGTGCCTTTATTTTGAAAGTCTATCCAGACGTTGCATATTTATTTTACTGCTGAGGCCTGCATGTGCAAAACTGACACAATACAGGTACCTACAGCATTGTAGCTTGGCCCACTGACCAAACTGTTGTATTCGACAAGTTGGGAGTGAGTAAAATCTGATGTGGACACAGAATCTGAGAAGATTTGGGGAAAACAAAACAAAATCACAGGGCATTTTCAGATGCTAATTTTAGAATCTAAGCTGTGAGAGCTTTCCCCTGGTCCCAACCGTAGGCTAAACTGTCTACAAGCTAGTTCAGTCAGCCAATAGCCTTTCCTGTAGTGCCACATGGCTGTAATGAACATTGTTGCCTCTTGGGGCGTAATTTTAACCTTTTAGTCTAATCTTTCAATCTATCCTCCCGCAAATGTGTAACAGAATATTCGTTGTAGATGTAGGGTCTGATGATACAGCTGCAAAAAATATTACTGACAGTAAAATGTAGTCAGTGTCTCTACATGCCCAACATGGATTGATGAGAATTTCATATAAATGCAACTATCTGTCTCTGAAGTTAGCAGCTTCAGCGCCCTTCAAGGTCAAACGCAATCTCAGGAGCTGTGCTGAGATCTCCTCTTGTGTTAAGATCTCTGGTGTGTTAAGTGCAGCACAGGCGAGCGGCTGCAGGCCCGGCCTCTCATCACTGACAGCTCACTATCTGTCTGATCGATGGCCGTTTTTTTTTTTTTTTTTTTCCCGGAGAGTCTGCTGGATTTCACCAGGCAGCAGAGAGCATTTAAGCTCCTTTAAGACTCTTCCTCCAGGTTCCTCCATGGCCACTTTAGATAATGAGACTCATGGACGATAGTGTCTCGATTGATCCGCCGTCCAGCACCCAGCCCCCCTCTCGGCACCAGCGAACAGGCAGGAGGTCATGACCTGTGTGTAAATGTGTGCATGTGTGTGTGTGGGGATGGGTGGGGTAGGGGGGGCTTGATGAAAGGGGGAATGGCTACAGGCGGTGATAGATTTATAATCCAATAGTCCTTACTAAGGTGGTTACCAGGCGGTCGATGGCACTATTTTTATCTGCAGTGTTAGAAAATCTATTAATATCTCTATATAAGCTGACGTTGAGAATGTATTTCTATAATCCAAATGCTCTGATGTGAGCAGCGGCAGCCATTAACTTAATGTTGTGATTGATTTTCTCTTCTGCTCTGACTCTTCATTGTGTAATCAGAGGCCCACACAGCAAACTGAGATTAGTTAAGGTTTTGGTGGTGTTTGTTTTGATTTTTGTGTGTTTTAGCAAATTAGAGTTAATTAGACTCTGGATAGAGTAAAGTCCCTTATATTTAAAGGAAAAATCTGTATTATATTTACTGTAATAAATCATTTAATGTCCACAATATGCCATCAGAGTCTTAGGAAACATGCTGAGTTGAAATACTTGCTTTTACTCTCCTGCCTAAGCTTCTTTGCATCTGGAGAGGAGGGGGTGGGGGGGGGAAACATCTGGCTTCATCCATAGATTGTATATTAAATAAGATTTCAACCTATTTAATATACAGTCTATGACTCCAACTCACTACTTGGACTGCAGCACTGATTTTTGGATGCGCAGTTGCTTCTCCTTTAACCAGTGTTTTTCGGTTGTGGGCTGCAGACTGTATAGAAGAGCAAAATAATGAACATGCTGTGTTTTGTATCGACCAACTCACTTATTTTAGAGCCTTTGATATGCAATACTCTAATGAGAGTGAGAGAGAACACATTGTTCCACACTGTTGTATGTTTCAAAAAGTGTTTATGTAAGTGTTATGGTGGTGCTCATTTTCAGCCCTTTCAGGATTTCACAGGCTCTTTTTGGGGGGGCCTAAAATACCTGATTTCACAGCAGGTTTTCTAAAAAAAAAACAACAAAAAAACCCCAAAACAAAACAAACTTCAGATGCATGTTGTGATGCTTTTAGATGCTTTTTTGCAGTGAAATTGCAGGAGCAAGTGAAAATTGCAACAAAAAAAAAAAAAAAAGAGAGAGAGAATAAAACCACACTCTGTTTCATACCGTACCAAAGTGGTTCCCAGCTTTACTGTAAATAAAGAAGTGCACCTCTGTGGTTCTTCACAAAGAAGCAAAATCTTTTTAGTCTCTTTAATCTTTTTACTCAGTCAAAACTGCAAATAACAAAATTATAAAATTATAAAATAGAAGTGTAACAATGACAAACCCTCTGTTTTTTTTCTGTACCTGTGACAAAATTAAAAAAATACAAAAAAAAAGTAAATAATAAAACATTGAGACAGTTCGGTTAGACGTACATGTATGATGTTTGCGTGGAGGACGGCTGTGACTGGTGGAACGATGAGAAGCCATGATGATTTTTCAAATTTGTGGAAAAGTTGTGGTGTTGGGCAAGGTCGGACAGAATTCATGGGAATTGGTTGAATTTACGTTAATTGTTGTTGCAACTTCCTGGAGGAACTGATTTTCAGTAATTCAGAGGAGCTATATTCACACATTATAGTATTAATATGGGGGCAACACTTGTATAGTTAACAAACAGTGTGAGAGAGTTAATATCTAACACTGCATACAAACGTTGAGACAAAAAACACTAGTTCGTGCTCAGAAGTCTTAAATTTTAACTCCACAAATAAAGAATTACACGAAATTAGTGTTCAGGTACCAACTCTCCAAGTAGAGTTGAATTAAGTCTTAACTCTGTGGTATATACAAATACAGACATTTCAAAAAGTGTTGAAATAGATCCTGACTGTGTTAATTTGGGAGTACTGATCTCACTGTGCAGTTTGACAGTAAATTCCTGTTTTCTTTTCTTCTTCTTCCCTCTGTGAGGACACATCTGTTTCCCATTTTGGTGCATACTGTCAAAAGCCACCCGAAACTGGAAACTGCTCACCTCCCAGCAGCCTCTGCTGCTGTCATATGATCAACACGCTGACTCAGGTCATCACGGGATGTTTGCTTCTTGCCATTACAGAACCGATCTGGCTGTGTAATAGCAAGCAGCAATCTTACATCACACCGACGGGTCATTGCAGAGAAAACCCAATGACATCCCATTTTCTATATGCATCCCCGATCCATATGACTCCCTCTGGGACAGATTACGTAACCCTAATGCTGTTCCCTGTTCAAATGAATTGCGTTCAAGCGCCAGAAAACATCGTTCAGATTCTTCTCCCCCTGCCAATCTACCGAGAGAGCCCGAGAGAGGTTTAAATCCTGATCTGAACTGTGTGCACTTTTCACTGACCAGTTCGGAGATTAGCGCAGCAGACACCAAAGAGGTTTTAAAGGCTTGTTTTGATTCCAACAGATTAGACTGTGTTGTCTTTTTTTTTTTTTTTCATTCCAAGCTCAGATTGTTTTCTCGAGGGAAAGCAGGGAAGTCTGTGGTGTTGCTGGTGATTGATCCACACTCTAGAGGACATTAAACAGCAAACAGAAAAAGTCCATATCATGAAGTTGACATCAATTATTGCTGCATATTTTTTGTTAGATTTCCTGGAAATAAAGACAGATGAAGTAAAAAATAACAGTTTGCATTTGAGATAAAAAGCTAGTAAAAAATAATCAAAACAAAATCAAGAAATACTTTTAATAAATTATGTTTTTTTTTATTTTGGTATATTGATAAATTTGCAGATGAATTGTAAATTGTCTTTTGTGATTATGAATTTAATGACTCAATAGTGCCCACTGCTGGAGGAAAGGACCTGCTGCTGTCAATGTGTAGATTAGTCATAAAGCTAATCTCTATGCTACCAATATAAAATCCCAGATAAAGGCAGGTAAATGCGTAAATTCAATTCAAAATTTTTACCGAAGACTGTAATATAGTGAGTCTTAAAGGACTAGTTCAACATTTTTGGGAAACATGCTTATTTGCTTCCTTACTGAGACTTAACAGTTTTTTCCTTGAAACTCAACATGACTTTGTTTTATCCACCGTTATTGTCATTCTTTGGTCAAGTTAGCACTAATAAATGTGCAAAATGCATATGATTAGGTTTCGGAAAAGACTGTGGTTTGGGTTAAAATAAGGATAATATGCAACTAGTTGGTTAACTTCGTTTAAGCAATCAAGATTTACACATTGGTGTCACACAGGAAACAAACCCCAGTGTTTAGAACTGAAGTCTTGTGCTTATTTGACTATATTATATAAATATTGACAATCCATGTGCATGTACATGAATCTATAGACTACGTTTCGTGACTATTTGATGAACTTCTGTGATACTGGGCTAGTTTGTTATGTAAAGCTACAGCCGCTGGTGTGACAACAAGGCTCTGAGAACTCACTGCACATGGCCAAGAAATATTCCGACACATACAGCAACTCCTCGTAAAATCACAAGTTATTGTTTTCACATGACACACAAACAATGTTTAGTTAAAATAAGTAACTTTAGAGGTGCTGACCTACAGCTTTAAATGTATTTACTGTATAACAGACAGATATGAAATTAATAATCACTTTTTTCAACAATGTTGAACTATTGCTTATTACTTTACCCGGTGATTCCACTGAGCGCGGCACGTCTGCGCCACAGTTTTGATCCGTCCTCCACTCAGCTGCATGTCATGCCCACCTGATTATGTTGACTCACTCAGATTTTGTTTATTTGGTCCTATTTCCTTGTTTTTTGTGCTTCTATGACAGATAAGTAGGAATATTTTATGATCATGAGTCTGCACACAGAGTCTTTTATTTTGAAAAGTGATCAGACTGCGAGTGGTTTTTCTGTGTCTGACTTCATGCTTGTTCAATCTGCTATATGAAGATTGACGCATATTTGATTGACTCAACAGATATTTGAAATAGAGCATTGTGGAGAGCTGCTTCAGGGACATGCTGAGGCACTGCTGGTGGAATCGTAAGCATTGTGCAGAACTGCCCACAAATGGTTTCAACAATTACATGTCAGAGATGAAACAAATGGCGACATACTGAAAAATGTTTGACTGTTGGACCCTCTCATTGGTACTTGGTGTATAATTTGTATTGTTCACAAAGTAGAGAGAGACAGGAAACAGGAAAGAGAGGGGTCTGACATGTAACAAAGGTCCCCTGGCTGGAATTATAACATGGACGTTGCATTTATGAGCTTTGGCTATTAGGCGCCCCGCTATTTTTATGGAAATGAGGCCTCTAATGTCATCAAGAGCAGGGACGAGTTCGGCTCTTCTGAGTCCTCTGATGAGGATGATTAGTAGTACAATGATGCTGAATGGATGCTTCACTTGCAATGATAGATTACTGGAGTCAGACCCCGCAGAATCTCTTCACTTGTGCTTTTTTCCTTTAAAACCCCCCCCAACCTTTTCCACTTTCCTCTGTATTCTTTGCTATTGTTCCTTTTGTCAGTTCAGAGGGGCTCAGACAGTTATCTGATTTGGCTATATTTGAGAACATAATATGAAAAGCCAAACAAAATCAGCTCTGAGCAGTGAATACGAAATGATCATTACAGACATATTGCATTTTGGTTCTTCCAGAAGTCCTGGAACCCAGCTTTAAAAACAGCTCTTTCCCCTTGCCTCCGCTGGGATGACGCTCCAGTGATGGATGGTTTGTGAAGAGGCAGCAGATGGAGGATGGAGACTGCTTGGAACCAGGAGACTCGGCAGCTCCAGAGGAGACGCCGATGGTCGGATGGCAGCGGCTTGGATTACCAAAAACTAAAAAAAAAATCTGTTTGACCTCAGATACTCGTCAAAGGCAACATCTAACCACTTCGACTATGTCTTCAATACATAAATCTGATTATTTCTGAACAGGACTGTTTGTTCTGTCCTGTGACCAGTTCATACCAGAGCACCAGGCATCCGAAAGCCTTTTAAATTATTGTGTTCATCCGAACAGATTAGATCAAATTTAAACCTTTTGATTCCAAGCGGAGACAAGTGTACCCAAAAGATCATCTATCCCGCTGGAAAACAAGTTACTTTTTAATACTGTAGTTCTTTGTCCCTGATAGTAAATACAAGGCATAAAGAGGGATATATTTGGAAAACCGTGGCCTGATTTTTGTAGCTCTGTAAAAATATTCAGACAGACCGAGCCGCCACCAGGTCCAGGTGCAACCCAGACAAAGTTGAAAAAGAGGCGTCACTGTTGTTCACAGTAAAATTATTTATATCATCTGCTTTGAGCAGGTTCAGAACTTCACCAGAATATGAAATGAGTTTGAACCAGACTGTGTTTAGTAGATTCATTAAAAGCAGACAAATCAGCCTACAGGAGATACAGAAGTCCTCCTGGCTGCAAAGTCTCTATGGGACAAAAAAAAAATAGAACAAACAAAGCAGACAGCAACAAGAACAAGGACATACAACAGACATAACGCTCGTAAACACAGCACACGCGTCTCTGAATCACAGGTACCTCCATGGGGGGTTTAGTTTTAGACACTTATTTGGATTAAGGTTAGGAGGTTAGATAAATTCATTACATTTATTTAAATTAACTGTCTGGAAAGTTACAACAACACTGAATCAAATTACTCTAATTTTAAAATGGGTCACTCATAATGCCCAAATCACGGAGAATTACCGCCCAACTCTGCAGCTCTACGCAGATTTTTTAGCCTCTTTTGTCTCCTTGTTTGGCACATTTACTTTATGGTTGCCAGCCAGTGTCTGTTTTCAGTCAAAAGGCTCAGATGAACCCACTGATAAGCAGAATACCGAAGCAAAGGTGCGGATATTATTATAATTTAAGGGAGGACGGTGGTGAAATTCAGCCCTGTGCTTATCTGCTTGGAGGTGGGGTCGTGGAGCGCAGTTTGTGTTTATTATGTGACTTTTTGCTACACGCTGAGAGAAGTAGAAAACAGGTCAGAAAACTCCACTTCCTTTGTTAGTTCACACTGTTTACAAGGTTCATTATTAGGAGGTCAGCACCACTGATGTTAATTATTAAAATATAAATAGTCTCTGCTCCAGGCGGTCTGACTGTTAAACCAAACTCCATTCTAAAAGCAGGTGTTTTATGGCAGGGACATATTGTTTCACAGTATAAACTTTAGTTAAACCATGACTAAGACTCTTTTCTTATTCACTTTAATCTACAGGCGCGATCGGCACACATGACATTTACTCAGCAACATTACTAACTAACCTGTGATGGAGTGTTTGCCACAAACGAACATGACTCGCTCTGACTGGCCCTGCATCACAGCACTTGTTTTTACCATACAGGAGAGTGATCATATGCAGTTCATACCACAGAGCAAGGCAGATTAAATGTATGTTTTCAATTACGTGATTTATTTAGAAAGGTTCACGACTTGTTTTTAAAGGGACAGTTCACCCCAAAATAAAAAATACACATTTTTTTCCCTCTGGCCTGTAGTGCTACTTATCTAGATCTAGATTTTATTTGGTATGAATTGCAGATTTTTGCAGATATCAGCTGTAAAGATATCTGCCCTCTCTCCAGTATAACGGGACTAAATGCCACTCGGCTTGCTGTTCTCAGAGCCCCCAAAAAAATACATTTCAAAAATTTAAAACCCGTGTCTCTTTCCAAAAATAACGACCTGGTCACTCAAGATAATAGGCAGACATTGTGAGCACTTTCATGGTTCCAAAGTAGTTCTGG
>JAJHUR010086383.1:0-11917 GCA_027495735.1 Lutjanus campechanus
CACTGGTCACCGCCCGGGCGTATGACCGGGGCTTGATGCGGAGCCCGGTAACAATCACATCATTGATCCTGGAGTACTGTTCCAGCTCCGCCACTCTGTTCTCCAGTTCCACCAGACGCCGGTCTTTCTCGGCGTTCTGGATCCGGAGAGCCTTCACCTCCTCCACCAGCTCCAGGATGCCTTTCTGCTGCTGTTTAACCACAGAAATCTCCTCAGCCAAAAACTCCAAGGTTTTCTTGAGTTCATCGCCCTCCTCTGCTGTCATTGCCCTCTTCGGCGGCATGCTGCTGCTAGGTAACGCTGTCCAGCCTCAGTCAGCTGTTAACCTAGCCACCGGCTGGCTAGTTTGCAAACTAGCCAACTTTCGTTGCAAGTCCGTGATCCAAAATCCGCGTCGTAAACCAGGCAGTGTTCAAAACCAAAGGTAGCGTCAGTTACTCCGAGGGCCGTAATCCAGAATCAGTAATCCAGATAAGTAAATAATAATAATCCTATATAGTCCAAAAGCCGAGCACCACACAAGCGAAAAGCACACACACACCACACAGGAAACAGGACATGAGAATAAAAACATTGATAACTCAGACGACCTGCTGTCATCATTTCATCATTCCTCTGACCACAGGGACGAACATGGACCTTTAAAAACTGCTTCAGGTTCAGCAGAACGTTCTTTCGGAATTAGGCTCCAGTAAAACAAAAAAAGAACTTCTGGCTGCACTGAGAGAACCATGAGAACCATACAGCCGGCGGTGAGGCAGATGAGCAGACCTGAAGACTGAACAGACTCAGACCTCAGGGGGACGGTCTGGAGGATGACCTGAATGTGGCAATGCAGGCAGAACCCCAGGTGAAACCCAGTGGGAGGCCAGTGGAGAAGACAGAACCCTAATGGAGGCTGGCAATGCAGACAGAACCACACTGGAGGCCAGTGACACAGTAGGACTGCTGAAGTAACGCAGACAGAACCAGTGTACAGGCTGGTGGTAAAGGTGGAACCCTGCTGGGTGGTGGCAGAGAAGATGCGACTGGACTGGAGGCAAGTGGAACCTTCTCCAGATACGTGAGCCAGCTTGATTTGAATCAACAGGTCAGCCCATCATGGCAGGGATTTGCATCTCCATGACAACAGGACAACCCACCTGTCTGACTGAAGACTGACTGAGCTCAAGTTGAGCAGCTATAAAACGATGGACACGTCATTTCTCTGCTCACACGTGAGTTGAGTTTTCTAACATATCGTCATGGGTTGGCAGCAGTCAGTGAGACGTCACCACAACCCGCTTGGAGGTGGTTTGGACTCACTTTGACCCAACTTAGAGAAGGTTCATCTCAGACAGGACTTGGATCAGCTCGGTGTGTTAAAACTGATGATGGAAATGGCACCAGTTTGATTCTGTAGGGCCAAAAGTGACGATGGAAGTTCTGGACTTGGACCTAAACTTCACAGAATCATTGTGATACCACCTTAAAAACAGAGCCGGACTTACGGGACTTATGTCTCTACAGTCGCCTGCTGCGGACGCCTGTAACCGATCCAAACTTCAGCTGAAGAGTTCTGAGCAGAACCAGAGGACAGCCCAGTTCCTCCATCTGTAGACTGGCTTCCAGTCAGACGCCCAACTCATTTTAAAGTCTTATTACTTATTTATGAATCCAGACATGGAGTTCGATGTCTGACTGATCTCCTGTCAGATCACAGAGGACTGATGGTGTTCAGGGTCAGATCTGAACCAGGAACATCCTGAACATTAAATCCAGACTGAAAACTTTATTGTTCTCAATCATTCATTTTTAAACAGAATACCTTTAACAGCCAGCCGGCCTGCAAGGCCCCAGACTCTCGTACCTGTCCCTGCAGCTGGTTGGTCCACAGGGCGGCTGCTCCACGTTATCTCCTCAGGTTCTCCCCGGCTGCGCCCCGTTCACCATATTCACACGGTGGCCTTTCCTGTGACATCACACTCAGAGTGTGAAGCTCAGATAGTCGCATAAACGTAGAGAATCTGACAAATTGTTCTCATTTCACTGATTGATCAGCAACTGAAAACACAATGATGGTGAAAATGTGGAGGGAGATCAGGACATATTTCAAGATAAAACTACAGATTTCACAACACATTAGCGACTGTAGCTAACGTTAACATTCAACCACTTCCTAGCTAACTGTTTGATAGTGTGACATGATACAACAAGAGACACTTACTGTATATTAATTAGGAAATATCAACACTCATCTTGGACACATTTATTGAAGCCTGGAAGTAAAACACATTGGATGCAATCAAGCTAATGTGGGCTAATGTTGGCATTAGCTGTCCTGCTGTCTCTGGTTCAGTCAGTAATGTTCTGTGACGTTCTGCTGACTGGAACACAGATTTCTGTGTCGTGTTCATACAGATTTCAGCAAAACTAAAGAGACATAAGTCTGAGATGAAACGTTTATTTGTTCTAAGGTAACAAACTGCTAACACGGTTTTAGCTGATTAGCCTACATTAGCTGCACACGACTCTTTATTCTCATCTTCAAAACACTGCAGGTACACAGAGATTTATAGTTCATCTCTTAAACCTGCAGATCTGCTGGAGAAATATAATAAATATTGATTTGTTATTGATAAATGATCAGTCTATCAGAGTGTAAGTCGTGTGTGAGTCCAGCAGAGGGCAGCAGCTCACTGCCGCACCATGAAGATCATCATGAAACATTTAACTGAACTTTGACAGCTGAAGTCAAAAGATTCAACTAAATCATTGTTGGATCATTTATAACTAATATTTGTGTTAAAATATATTTCAGCACCTGGTCATGATGTCACCTGTTCACCTGCAGACGCTCCTGTCCCAACAGACCGACTGTTTATTTACAAAAAACAATAAACTTTATCAGTTTCAACATTAAATATCTTGTCTTTGTTTACAAATCATCACATTCAGTTTTTGTTTAATTTTCAAGCATCAAAACATTTTGTGTTTGATCAGTTTGAACCAAAATCAATTAATTCTGTGATTTTTAATGTTTCTTTTTTTTTCCTTGTGAAACTTTCTGAATTGAGTTTGGAACGTTGAAGAAAAAACTGGATTTTCAGAATAAAAGACTGCAGACACATTGTTAAAGGGCTACTTTTATTTTGAAAGAATCATTAAAATTAGTGTTTCAATACACACATGACCTGTGTGTGTGAGTGTGTGTGTGAGTGTGTGTGTGTGTGTGTGTGTGTGTGTTCGGGGGAGAGGGGGGAAGGGGTGGAAACATTTTCAAAAATAAAACATCTGTAATAATAAATTTATGGTTTTAACATCATCTGATTAAAGTTAAAACAGATCTGAGACGTCGATAATAAAGTTGGAATATTATGAGAAAAAAGTCATTATTTGGAGAAAAATTAAAAATATAGTGTGAAGCCGTAATTCCTTTATTATAATTTGTTTGTAATTACAAACAAACCTATAAATATGAGAATTAAATCTTAATTTTACAGGAAAAGTATAAGATTATAAAATCAGAATTATCTGCAAAAAAAGGTCCAAAGTACTTTTTGAGAATGTTGTCATAATTTGAATTAGAAAGAGTAATATTATTAAATATATATCTGATAATTAAAATGGAATCTAAAGAGAAAAAGACCTGAATATCGACTTTCTCTCGTTCATCTTCATCTCAAAATTTGACTTTTATTTCTCCAAATTCTGACTTTATTTAAACAACATTTCAACTTTTATCTCTCAGAATTTGGACTTTTATTTTGTAGTAACAGTCACACTGACTGCAGCAGGAAACGTTCTTAAAAAAAAAAAAAAAAAAAAAAAAAAAGTCGTCTGCTCCTTTAATTCAGTGTTTCATCGTCCAATAAAAAAGCTTCATTCAGCAGCGGCAGAAATAAAAACACCCGAGTTTCAGTCGACATCAGGATGTTTGTGTTTTCAGCCCTTAAAGGTTCGTGATGAGTTCACTTGTGTTTGAATAAAACTGGACGTTAAAAACATTTTAACGATCAAATATGATTGAAACTGAGCTGACGGGGGACAGAAGTCGTACCAAAGTTCAGACTCATCGGAACGTGAATTTAAAAAAAACAAAAGGACAAATTGTATTTTTTTTAAAAAGAAAAGAAAATAAATAAATAAGTTAAAGGTTGAAATGTTTGTTTGTGTTCTTTTCTTGAGGCAGAAATTAAAAATTAAAGGACGGTCAAGTTTTATCTTCATGTTTCAGTCGACGTTTCTAAATCAAGAAAAAAAAAAAAAGACATTAAAAACACAAAAAAACAAACAAACGTGGAACGTTCTGAACCCATATTGATATATTGATAGATTGATTTTCCCCTACACAATCATGTGGCTGCAGCATCCAATCAGAGAGCCCCAGACTCTGTTGCCAGGCAGATAACGTCAGGCTGAATTTACGCATTTGATTCTTAATTTTTGGATTTTGGATGAAATCAGCAGCTGTGGAGTTTAACTCAGCAGCTGAGGCTCATGGGTAATGTAGTCTTTAGAGCCACAGAGCAAACGGAGGGGAAAAGAGGAAACACTGAAGCTGCAGCTGATGGTTCTGTCCGAGATGGCAAGAACCAAGCGGAACCGGCAGGTAAAAAGAAAACTCAAAGAGGAAATGTTTCTTCTGTTGTGAGCTCTGATCTGATCTGAGATCTGATCTGATCTGAGATCTGATCTGAGATCTGATCTGATCTGATCTGATCTGATCTGAGATCTGATCTGATCTGAGCTCTGTGCTGCATGCAGTCGTGGTTAAACCTTCAGTGATCAAACTGATCTCAGATCAGTTCATCATGTGGTCCCAAACTTCTTCATTTAAACTGAATCAAAGAGTGAAAATTAAAAACTCGTCTGCTGGATCACAAACTTCATCACAACTGAAGAAAAACTCGGAGACGTTTTCTTGTAATTATGTTTGTTTGTTTCTTTAAGAAAACTTATTTTTTAATTATAAAAAATCTCTTAATGATAAGAAAAATGTGAAATAAATACCAGATAAAGATCACAAACGGACCTGATACAGACGAGTTAAACAATTATTAAAAGATAAAGTTGTTCTGATTGTGAAATAAAGATCAATTATTTGATAAAATGACATAATCACTAAATAAAAATGTGCAGTTATGATAACAATCTTTAACTACAGGAGGAATCATTATTTAGTAATTAATATATAAAAATAAAGATGATTTTTTATCCTGTCTCATATTTAAAAGACCTTAAAGACGTCAGTTACAAGAAAACATCTCCAGCTTGTTTGATATTTGAGGCGTCGACAGAAAAACTAAATAAATTAAAACTGAGCATCAACGAGCAGAACGAGCTGATGTTAAAGTGTCAGTGTTGGAGAGTAACTAGTTACATGTAATTTGATTACAAAAAAGTAACTAATCTGTTACAGTTACTGAGAAACATGTAATTAAATTACATTTATTAACTGACTCATATTTCACTTCCAGATGTGTTTGTTTGAAATGATTCATTCGCTTTAAATTTTCTTCAGTTAATCTGAAGCTTTCTGAAGGAGAAAATGATTGATTGACAAATTGATGATGACGAAAACAATCTTCACAGGAAACACTTAAAATTTTTTCCAAACATGTGGAGTGCACGGACGTACATGTTTGTTTGATGACAAGGATTGATTAATCGATTAATCAATAATAAAAATGATCACTGTCTCATTCTTATTTTTGTTAGCAGCTGAGCTGAAGCTCCTGATCCAGCAGACAGGAAGTGACACGTGGTGACGTGCAGTGGTGTCACACAGGTGCAGGAAATGTTTTAGCGTCTCTTTAACCTTCAGACTGACGGTGCGAGATGTACGGACTAACTGAGCATGCTCACTAACATGACCCCGCTGAAGGGGGCGGGGCTTTCAGATTTTTCAAGAAAACTTGATTGAACACGTCCTCTCATTCTTGTTTGGTCTGGTCGCATGTAACCGTGGCAACAACAACAGTCCACTCTGCGTCTCCTTGTCCACCTGTGAGGAGGTTGAGGGACGGGGTGGGCGGGGCTTCAGGAGCCTCAGAACTCGACCTTGCAGGCGGGGAACGTCTCCTCCTGCATGGCCACGGTGCTGTTGCTGCCCAGCACGGTGACTGACAGGTCCCTCTGCCTGTCGTGGGTCTCCTGGTACCACTCATGCATCGCCAGCGAATCAAATGTCGGGATCAGAGTCACCTGAGGACAGGTGAGGGAAACGGACCAATCAGAGAGCAGGTCAGAAGAAGGTGAAGCAGACTTTTCCACCAACATGGAACAGATTCTGCTCCAGTTTGTGCACCTAATTTTTAACTGTTTGAAGCATTCTGACCAAATATAAACTAGTTTAGAACCTGAAAATTTGGTTCCCTACTTCAACCCAAAAAATTTGCAGGTTTTCCTTGAGAACCAAAGTGGCTGTGTCAAATTGTACAGGTAGTTCTGCATTCTGCAGGGCCCTCCGTTAATCGTTCCATTCATAACGGAACGCAGACTGGTTCACTGGACGTAACCAAGGTTCCAAGAATCTTGAAGGGAACCGATTTAAAGTGATATTCCATTTTCCCAGAATAACCCGCTCAGTATGTACTCACCACTATGCTGATGTGATGATGGTGAAGATCTTCAGTTCACAAAACAGTCCTGGAGTTTTAGGAGGAACAGGGTAGCAGCCTCATCCAGTACAATGGCAGAGAACGGTGACCACGGATAAAACGTTAAAAAAACACAAAAAAAACAGTGAGACTTCGTATATATCTTAATGGACGCACGTGCGGAAGTCTCGCGAGATCAACGCAATGGTGTAAATGGCGTCTTTTGCGGTTCATTTTTAATGTTGCGGCTTGCAGACACTTGGTTTACACAACACAAGCAGGATGGAGACATTTTGTGTTTGTTTTGTGTTCTTTTTTTAACGTTTTATCCGTGGTCACCGTTCACTGCCATTTACTGGATGAGGCTGCTACCCTGTTTCTCCTAAAACTCCAGGACTGTTTGGTGAACTGAAGATCTTCACCCATCATCACATCAGCATAGTGGTGAGTACATACTGAGTGGATGATTATCTAAGAGTGGAATATCGCTTTAAGACTGGAACTTATTTGGTCGAACAGGTCCTTCAGTGTTCTTACCTGAACATCGGGCCAGCTGCTCTTCCCCTCCAGCAGAGCGTCCAGGATGCTCCTCATCGCCACCGCCTTTATCGGGTCGTCTCCACTCACGATGTAATGTGAGGAGCGGAGCCGCCTGAAGAACTCCAGGTCCACGGTGGAGGAGGCGGAGCCAGATGGCAGGTAGGCCAGGTCCACGTACACTGCAGAACCCTCAGAACCTGCAGCAGTTCTGGATCCTGGGAGAAGGTCAGAAGAACGAGACCAAAACTGTTCTAAACAATCTGAGAATCAGGTTGGTTCTTTAACTGGATGTTCACTTATTGACAGAACAAAATCCCCAAATCATGGGCGTACGTCCATGTGCTCCACATGTTTGGACATATTTTTCAACTGACAAGATTGTGATAGGATTAATTAATTAATTAGTCGATGAATGGACAATGAAAATAATCATTAGCTCATTAGCTATCTCATTTTACCATGCTAATGTTTGTTAGCAGGTGAGCTGAAGCTCCTGATGTGACCAGACTGTACTTGATTATTTTCAGGATTTTGCTGCCTACCTGAGGATGATGAAGGTTTCATTGTTCCGATTCTGGAGCCTCCTAGTGAGTTTCGTGATGAGGGCTTCGTGTCAATGCTGGAGGTCATCTTCAGGGACCCAGTGGAACTGCCCACCTTTGTCTTCCCGTTCTGGGTGGTGGTGCCTCCGGAGGTCGTCTTCTGCGTCGTACCTGCAGGTTTCTTGGTTTTGGCAGCCGAAGTCTTCAGGTTTTTGTTTGAGCCGTCAGTGTCGGTCATGCAGGCTCCAGGCTGAGGGGGTAGTGGGGGCAGGTCTTTGATGGGGGCTGGTGGAGGATCATGGGAAGAGAGTTGCCCCCCCAGGTGGGCGTAGTGTTGATGGTCGTGGGGGTGACTGGGAGGGAAAAGACTGCTGGAGTCGTCATCAGAGTCGATGTCCGCCGTGATGGACGGACAGTCCTCTGTGCCAGGGGGGACATCAGAGTCTGTGGCTGTCGGCAGAGAGTCACTGACAGATGTGGGCGGAGTCTCCTGGCTGTAGGCCGAAGGGCAATCGCTGCTGCTCTGATCCTGGGAGAGGTTGTTGTTGTCAGAGACGTCTGGCGAGGTGGCGGTGGTGAGGCCGGTGCCAACATGCTGCTGGTGGTTTTCTGGAGTCTTCGGGTGCTGGAACTCACAGGGGGACACCAGACAGAGGTCCACATCATGAGGGACGTCTGAGATGAGCTCTGACATCCCGTGAATGTGATCCTCTGATCCATCTCCACAACAACCATTATGGTTTGACCTCAGAGGTAAGACCAGCCCAGTGTCCAAGTCACTGACATGTCCGTTAGAGTAGACTCTGTCTCCCATGGGTCCTTTGGGGGATGCTGCTGAGGGCGGCAGCATCTGCTCCAAAGAAAACGATAAAGATTCATCAACCTCTGTGGAGTGAGGAGAGCCGACCTCCGCCGGCATGGACGTCACAGTGGACGATGAGTCTCTGAAAGGACTGAGCGTCAACAAACTGGACTGTTTGTCCTGAGAGGACATGGAGTTAAGGTCACTGGATCCTTTCACATCTCCTAAATCATGGATGTCCTGCTCAGGGGAATGATGGGACAGCGTCTGTCCTGAGTCTGCAGGAGAGACCAGCTCCAGAGTCTTCTCATCTGAGACATCCTCTGGTCCATTTTTCAAGGAACCACAGAGTTCAAAGTTCACACTATAGTCACCCTTTGGAGTCTTCATGTCCTGTTCCGTCTCCAGACAGCGAAACTTCTCTGGACTCTCTACTGTTCCGGTCTGGTTCCCATTAGTCACAGTCCCAGTGTTCCCATTGGCATCTTCCAATCGAAGTCTTTCAAACTCAGCTGTCATGTCCTCAGGTGTGGACACCTTGGAGCGATCCACCTCCTTCTGGTTGTCCTGCTCCTTTGATCCTGTCTTACCTTTTGTCCCTTTATTCAAAGTGTCTTTCTTTGGGAGAGATCCATCTTTCTTTAGTGTCCCAGTCTTTCCTGAAGTCTTCCTCAGGTCTGTCGTCCCTGTTGAAGTTGCACTTGTTGGTTTCTTCACATCTTTCACAGCTGGTTTTGCTGTTTTCTTCTCCTCTGGTTTTACATCCTTCTTGCCATCTTTTTTTGGTTCAGGTTTGACATCTTTCTTTGGTTTTGTACTCAGAGTTTCCTTCTTGACCGCTTCTTTCTTTTTCTCTGCACTCTCTTCTTTCTTTGCACCGGCAGCAGCTGGGACCTTATCGTCCTTCTTCACATCCCTTTTCTCTTCTTTTGACATGTCTTTCTTTGGAACAAGTTTCTCAGCAGGTTTAGGAGGCTTTGATTTAACATCCACATCCTTCAGTTTGGGTTTTTCGTCCCCATCCTTCTTGTCTTTAAGTGCAAAGTCACCTGCTGCCTTTGGCTTCATCTTCACCTCCTGTTTTTTGACATCGACTCGTCCGAGTTTGTCTTTCTGCAAGGCACTGCTGGGTCTCAGGTCCTTGGACTGGGACTTAAGGCTTTCACGACTCTCTGCTCGTTTAGGTTGTTTCTCAGTTTTGGATGTTTCCAAGTCCTTCAAACACACAACTGGATGTTTGAGGAAATCCAGATGTTTCAGTTTTTCAAGTCCATCCAGAATTTTGGTCTGTGGTGTGCATCCTGGAAACAGGACCCGGATAATCTTCTCCTGGGGGCTGGACGGATGCCAGACTAGCAGAGCACAAATGGAGACGAGGCACGGCAGCGGAACATCAGAGCCCTTCACATTTGATCCACTGTTTGGCCAGTTCTGCATCAACTCCTCGAGGTGTTTGCTGCCACTGACCGGGTTCAGGGTGTACAGCTCCAGACGACCAACGCCCATCTTCTGAAACAGGATCACTGGTTCTATACTGGGACCATTGGACCGGCTGATGGGCTCAGGTTTGATTCCCAGTCTCTGTAAATGCTGCAGTGTGAGCGCTACCTGGTCGCAGCTCCGAAGTTCGCTGAGATCTCCCTGTACTGACTTCAGTCTGTTTGGAGCGTTGAGGAAGACCACGCCGATCTCAGGGGAGATGAGGTTCTTCATCCAGTCGTCTTCGGTCTGAGGACCAGCGGACTCTTCGTCCTGCTCAGCGACCTTCCTCAGCAGCAGACTGTTGAGCCCTGGCAGGTTGTCCACGCCAATGTGAGTCAGGAGCACAGAGTCGATCCGGTCCAGGTGTCGCACCAGTTTCCAGAAGCAGGAGCGGGGATCCGAGCCACCATTCACCAGGACGTTAAAACCGTTGACAGCAAAGAAGGCGGAGTCTCCCCGCCCACCGGGGAAGATGTAGCAGCAGGGACGCGACAGCTTGAGGAACCCCACAGTGCTTGGCGGCTCCAGCAGGTCAAAGGGCGATTCGGGCTCCAGAGACTCGGAGAGGTACTCGGTGAACTCCTGCAGACCCTCCATCTGTGGAAGGATGGGTGGCGGGTTGATCTGGATGTTTATGAAGTCCTGTAGGTTGTGTTTGTCCAACACAGAGTCCTTCCAGAGGCCAAAGTCTGGACAGCTGAGGGTGAGGCTGGCCTTCATCGACGGGTCTGCAGAGCTCAACAACTCTCCGACCTATCAGAACACAGAGAGGAATCACATGGCTGAGGATGACACATTCTTATGTTGATGGGTCAAATCTGTAGTTTTTAATGACTTTGAGGGACTTTGGCTGACCTGCAGCAGAACCAGCAGCTTTTTATTTTTTAAGACTTGGTGTTTCTCTCGTCCAAGATGGCCATGTGAGCACATTTGCCTTTCTTTTGTCTCCACATTTTAATAAATAGATGCTAAAATCATAACAATATCACCTTCATTTCTCCTGAGATTTAAAAATTGTATCTAAAAAATATAAATATAAATTCCAGGGCTCAAACTAACGATTATTTTTATAATCAATTAATCTGTTGATTACCTTATTGAGTAAATCTTAAACCATCGCGATTAATAAAACATTCTTCACAACATGGACGATCGTGACCACCTGACAACAATAAATGAAATGAAACAAATGAAATATTATTTGTTCATATTTGGGGTCATTGCTGCTCCAGCTAACAGGAAAAGCTGAGCTGTGCTGAGCAGTCTGAACAGGAGAAACCCTGAACATCTGTATCGATCATAAATCAATCGTACATCTGATGCATCAGGCTTTAATGTGTGAGATACAAGTGCATCGGTCCAGCCGGAGCGTATCTGTAAAAAGCTTAACGTGAATCGAGAGAAACTATTTTAAAAGAAAGATGAGAAACAAAATGTGTCTGACAGCAGAGTACAGACACGAGTGTCCGACCCACAGAGACATCAGCTAACACACAGCATCACTGTCCCTCCACACCTCACTTCCTCTGCTCGGTCAGATTCAATCCAAACCACAGAACTCTTCATATGAAACAGCAGCAGATCATCTTACTGCAAATATGTTTTTTTAAACAGCTTCAAAGTTTGTTCACAGATTTAGGCTACAGGATCTCATTTATACATGAGACTGATAATAAGACGTTAAAGAGGACATATTATGCTCATTTTCGGGCCTTTGTACTGAGTCTTGGACTCTTATAGAGCAGCTACATGCGATTGCCCGCACACAAAGCTTTGTAGATATTCAGAACGGTGTCTCTTTCTGCTCCTCTTTTCTCCTCTTTTCTTGTCGTGCCAAAAACGGGCCGTGTAGTTTACTCCACCCCCCAGCCCTTTCCCCGAGGACTTCCGAATTGCTGCCGAGCGGTGCCGAACTCCGCCTCCTCATTATACCGCTGCAGCAGCAGAGAGCCTCGGGCTCTGTGCAGGAG